>JBAMBJ010000777.1:0-223708 GCA_037043495.1 Drosophila recens
TAAGGGACACCCTAACCTACACGCATCAATCGGTCGTGTCAGAAAATAGCGAAAAGCAAAAAGGAATAACGGTACATAACATAGTAATTTGAATGCCCAGTGCCCATTAAAAACGGTCAGAAAATTCTATCAATGTTTTGCAAACGCGTTAGGGCTAGAGAAGTCAAATTTGATCGGACCTCTTTATAATACATATATGTACATAGCTGTCATAGGAAGATCTGTCGAAAATCAGGCTTTTGTTCGATATACTTTTTTATTATTAAATATCACTATCGATACTTTTAATGCCGAAACATCAAGCGATAGAGTTCCAACATTCCAACAGTTAAAGACATTTCGGCATCTCTTATAGCCGGCATTTTGAGCTTAGAAATATTTGCAACAACAACAACATCAACAAAAACAACACACCTATCTACTTTGTCGATCGGCGCGCCGTCATCGCGCACACACTGCGCCTTCGCTATGTTGCTGTTAATTTTTATGACGGTCATAAATTTTAAGTGTCAAAAATGCAGCTTCTATGTTGTTGTTGTTAGCTTGCTCGTGAGTCTTGTGTGCGTTGTTGTTACTAGCTTGCTCGCGAGTCGTGCCTGCATTGTTGTTGTTGTTGTTTCTTTTTATAACGGTCATAAAATGCCTCGACTCGAGCTGTTTGTGTGCGACTTCACGGCTCCGAATAAAGTTGGGAGCTGCCGCATAGCTCCCGGAGCCCATGCATGCCCGTCCCTGTTCTAGATTTTTGATCGGAATCAAGTCCTCATTCAAACTTTTAAGCTATACATACGATTTTATACAAACGGACAAACAAACGAAGAAGTGGACTAACTTTTCATCTAATTTTTGGAAGGCCACTAAAAATCATTCGATATTAAAATTCATAATCAGCATTTCTTCCCCTCTAAGCCTAGACGGACTTACCATAAACAACATCGCTTTGCTCACTCCCAAAAAATGCACGATCGTCATTTCTTCCCCTTTCTCAAACTCCAAGTCTCGAATCCCAAGTCGTAAAAAAACGACGCTCCACTCGACACTCGGATACCCTGTGCCCAAGCACTACGAAGGTTTAATGATGCTGCATTAAATTTTCGACTACTTACCCATCATGATTAAGTGAACCGAATTGAAACAAATTTAATCAGGATGCATAAGACAAAAATTCCCAATCTGCGAGCTTGGCTGACATACATACATACTATATCTCCAAAGCAAAAAAAAATTTCATACTAAATCTTAAACTTACTTAAGCTTGATTTTCGACTGATCGTTCCTATATCAGCTACATGATATAGTGGTGCGATCCAAATTTTAAAACAAACTTGATCTGTGTCTGGTAACTAGGAGAATACATATCAAGTTTGAAGTGTCTGATTACCTTGTAATTCTATGTATATTAGTACAAGTAGTTGTAAGAAAATTATGTTAAAATAGAACGTTTTATTTTAAATATACGTTAACCTTTTATTTGTACTGCCGGGCAGATTTTCGGGTCCTCTGAGGGGAGGGGAGAAATATTTCAACAAGAATTAACCAAGTTCTAACTAGAGCCATTAAAGATCCGAATTGAAATATGTATACCACAGCAGAATTACAGCCCCGTGTGTATTTTTACACTAAAAGGATAAAAGTTTAGTGCATTGTGCTCGCAAGTCTGCAAACCAAGTTTATGTTCACGTAACACTTACGCTTTTACACTAACGTGGCCGAGAAATTCGGTATAAAATTTCTAAGCCCTATGGCAGATTCCGATACGAACTCTTACGTTTTACAGTGCACGTTATAGGGCTCTGCTGCCCACTATTCAGACTTGTATTTCTTCTGTTGGGAAACTCTTGTTGGGATTCTCAATAAACTCGCCAAACACTACATGTGAGTCGGTGCCCCTTATTTAATAATTCACACACTTCTCATTCTATCAGTATTAATTGAGCGGTATGAGCCTGATTGTAAAATAGCACATACAATTGCGAACAATTAAATTGATTGTGATATTTATTTATGTTGTTGTCACGCGCTTTTAAATATTTTGCTGGGAAGAGTATACTTAGAAATTCTTAATCAATAAGCAATCATTTTGTGAAAATTTTGATCAGATTCGATAAAACTTTTAAATTACTGTTTTGGCATTGATAACGGTATGCCAAAGTGTGTTTACTTGCAACTGATCATTTTTTCTACATTTGTTTGAAAACACAAGTTTCAACAAAAGAATTTAATCTAGATATGTTATAGAGCACACTTCTCTGTGCAAAGAGTTCTTGAAAATTTTAGTTAATCCTGTTTCTGTGAGTCCAAACCTCAATCTGGTAGGCCATCAAAGCTCACTGAGCGTGAGAAGAAAAGCATTTTGAAGACACTTAAAATTTAACCAAGCACAACAGCCTCTCAAATTGCCAAGGAAATTAAGGAACATTTTAACAAGTACCTTCATGATGATACCATATGCAAAATTTTTTAGAAAGAAGGCTTGAATAGTTGTACTTCCCGGAAGAAACCTTTTAATCAGCTGTCAACAAAACCAAACGTATGGTCCTCGCCACAGACCTCAATAATAAGTCTACTGAGTTCTGGAAAAAAGTAATATGAACTCTAAGCAGCGCTGTGTTAACTTTTTATTGCGAATGCTGGTTGGAGGTTGAATATTTCAATAAAAATTTCAACCGGATTTCCAACTAAAACCACTCAGAATTTTAACTAAAAGTAAGATAAAAAAAATCAATAAAATGTGCGGGAAGACAAACTATGTACTTTTGTTTGATTTTAGAATAATCCATCCATATAACAAAATGGACAAAAGTATTTTGGCACCCTATAAAGATAATTCTACTCAAATTTTGAACTTAGTTCATGTGAAGTTTGGCATTAATTAATATAATGCCAGCAAACATTTTTTTTTCAAAAATCTCTTCGCTAGTATTTTTTATAATGTTTCTAAAACTGCAAAAAGACGTTTTTTGATTGAAAAGGAGGAAAAAGGGTTTAAAATAGAAATTTTTAGCAATTTTCAAAAATTCATAGAAAGAGAACGATTTATTTACTTGTTTGTAGGCCAAGAATTTTGGAGATCTAAGCGGAGCGGGGTTTCCCATTGTAAACGCTGATTTCAAAACTGTTGGGAGAAGAAAATTTTGCAATAAATGTCCGCGTTGAGTGTTTTTTTTTTTTGTTGTGTGCCAGAAAAAAATTTGAAAAAAAAACCGGACAAGACATTTATGTTCATCATTGCACGCATCGTGCGTTGAGTTTTATTATATGTACATATAGAATGCAGAAAAGCAAAAAATTAAAAGCACTCTAATATACATATTTTTTTATTTGTATTTACGTATTATTAGTCTGAATTCAGCTTTAAAACTTATAAAGAGTTAATGTTATCTGCTGATTGTCTGTTTCTTCTGAAAGTGTTCGTAAGAGATCGGGTTTTTTCAGACACTTTGAAAGCTTTGACAGTTATTTGCGAGCTCTGCTGCTGATCATATTTGCTAATATATATTTCATGCGCAAACTGTGTCCGCGTGACTTGGGTGCTTTTTATGTTTTTGTTTTGGTTTGGCTGCTAATGTTGATGTTATACTTCGGCAGCAATATTGATGTTTTGGTTTGGTTGCTTATGTACTCGTATTTTCTTGCTTTGACGCTCTTGATTTTTTAAAATATATATGTATATTGAGTCATCTTGTTTGTCACATTTTTTTGGATACGTAGTTCTTTGGAGTCTTTTTGGAAATGGGGGCGTGCCGTGCCGGGCCTCGTGGTCCATGGACTCCTGTACAATATAGTAGGGCTCAAACGTTAAGGCACGAAACACACCTAAAGCTATTGAGGTACAATAAAAACAAATCGCAAATTCTGATGGCTTGTTGTATACTTTTTATTAAGTTTTTCGTTTCATTTTTGCAATATCTAAATATAAAATTAATTTAATTATAAATAGAACATAAACTCTTTTGGGAATTTAATAAATTTTCACAAATAAAGTTCCGTGCGGGCTCTAGCTTTTTTTTGTACCCTGTACCCATTGAACATGGTAGAAGGAGGCGTTTCAGACCCCATTAAGAATATATATGTATGTATATTCTTGGTCAGTATCAACAGTCGAGTCGATTTAGCACTGTCTGTCGGGCTGTTGAACGCGTCGATCTCAGAGACTATAAAAGCTAGAGACATCAATCTTAGTATGTAGGTTCCTGAAAGATATGAGCAGAAAGGTAAACACCGGTCGATTCAGTGTGCGCGGTTTTTTATACCCTGTGCCCATTGAAAATGGTCAAAAGGGGTATATTGGATTTTGTGATGTATGTACAAAACAGGCAGAAGGAAGCATCTATGACCCCATAAAGTATATATAATCTTGATCAGCATCAACAGCCGAGTCGATTTAGCCGTGTCCGTCTGTCTGTCCGTCCGTCCGTCTGTTTTAACGCGTCGATCTCAGAGACTATAAAAGCTAGAGAAAAATTTGGTATGTAGGTTGCTGGTTGTTCTTAAATTTGGATCGGACCACTATGTTTAAGGTTGTCAAAAAAGTCTTGCGGTATTTTTATTGAATTTTAAATTGTTCATAAAATTGGTTATAATAATGCGATTTAAGTCAAATACGCGCCGCTTTGTTCGATGACGAGTTCCCAACGAGATGCCAACTTCATAATGCCCCTCTTATAGAAGCTCGCTTCCCTATTGTCAAAAA
The DNA here is from genome assembly GCA_037043495.1 of Drosophila recens. NCBI lineage: Eukaryota > Metazoa > Arthropoda > Insecta > Diptera > Drosophilidae > Drosophila > Drosophila recens. Next base: position 4,694 of record JBAMBJ010000777.1, read on the forward strand.
ACTCGGAGAGCCAATTTTCACAGGACTCTCTTGTGGCCAACTTCCGACTACCAAGCTCGTTCGCCATGGACAGAAATAGGTGGTAATCACTTGGTGCGAGATCCGGACTATACGGTGGATGCAAAAGAACCTCCCATCCCAGCTCCCGGAGCTTCTGGCGCGTCACCAAAGATGTGTGTAGCCTGGCGTTGTCCTGATGGAAGACAATTCGGCCTCTGTTGATCAAAGATGGCCTCTTCTGCATGAGTGCTGCATTCAAGCGGTTCAGTTGTTGGCAGTACAGGTCCGAATTGAGCGTTTGGCCATAGGGGAGCAGCTCATAGTGGATGATTCCCTGCCAATCCCACCAAACACACAGGCATCTTTGATCACCTCTGCACCAGAACGAAAACGTTGAAACCATCGTTGTGCGGTGGAAATGGAAACTGTATCGGGTCCATAAACTGCACAAATTTTATTGGCAGCACGAGATGCATTTTTGCCTTTATCGTAGTAGTACTGTAGCTCCATGTTTGCGACGCTATAACTCACGAACGACAAAAAACAAACAACAATAAATCAAACACGTGTTAGCGCGTGAAGCTTTCCAAAAAGCTCTAGCGTGAACCGATGCGACGAATACAACTAGAACTACGCGCTTGCAAAGACAAGCTTGCGGAAATAACGCAAGACTTTTTTGACAACCTTATCATATAGCTGCCATAGGAACGATCAGCCGAAAATCAAGTCTCAGTATGAAAACTCAAGAGCGATTCGCTCTTGAAGAAATAAAAAAAAAGTTAATTTGAAGATCGAATCATCCTAAAATAGTTCTAGAGCGAAACGAGATTAGTTTAGAATTTTTTTTGAAAGCGAATCGTTTTGCATTTTTCTGTGTGTACCCAGTTTTCCCATTTTCAATAAACACAATGAACGATGAGACGGTCTACTGGTTTGTATGGCTTTTTTTCTTATCGGAATAGCGGTTTGATATTTTATTTTCGTTTGCATTCGATGCGTGTTTCAATTTAACTCAATTGATTTTTATTTGACTCATGACGAGCTAGCATCATCAATTAGGGCTCGCGTGCACAATAGTTAAATACGTAGCTGAAAGCAGCTGTTTTTTGAGCTTTTACATTAAAAAAAAACAACGTACAACATTCATGCGAGGCGCCCACTGTCGTTTAGCAGAGCTTTTTCATCGATGATTATTTTCCTTTGATCAACCAATCAGTTAATCAATTGGAGGGCAATAAGATTTCAGATGGAAACTAACCAACTTGGCAACAGTGTCGCAGCAGTGCGCATTCTTCTTGTGTCATGCAGGCAGAAAAAGCTCTGAGAAAAAGCTCCGATTTCAGTATCGCTTTAAGTGTGCAGATAGTGTGCAGAGCCCTTATTGAAGATGATGACGCCAATAATCGTCCAGAATATCTACGAAGCTATAAATTCATTTGCTTGAACGGCAATTTACTGCACAGCAAATATAAAGATAAATTGAAAATATTTGTATGTGAGTACATACAAATTGAATTACGGAAAGAAATAAGATCGCTGCACTCGAGTCTTATCGAAAACGAGGCACCCTTTGCCCAGCTCTTAGATAGGCAACGGCCTGCACGCTTGCAGTCTATTCGATGTTACCACTACTCACGCAAAATTCAAAAGCAAGAGCAGAGCGAAAACAATAGAAGACAAAACGTTAAACGGAAAACGCATGAAGATCTTGGTGTCCTATTCATATCTCTTCTATGTGAATAGGACTTATAAAACTTTGGTCTAAGGAATGTATTGACCCGTATGCACCAGTGCTTTAGGACCTAATGAACAGAACTAGCCCGTATGCGTTTAAAAATATTGACTTTGACAAAATAAGGGACACATAGGCGATTTTATTTGAGTACAAAATGAGTAGATCAGTATCATGCTATTAAGATCACGTTAATTATAATATCACATATAACATGCTTTGCCGGCACATTTCGTAAGATTCTTGAGTAAAATACTGTATAAAGCTTGTTCAATAGGAAGCATGTCGTAACCAATATTGTGCAGTTGATAAGGATCGCTCGCCAGATCATATGCTTCCACAAAATTCTAATTGTAAAAACGAAAAAAAAGCATTTGAGTATGCATCTTAATATTTTAGTTTTTTTACATTACCTCGGAATCCTGAAACTCGCAATAGATTCGATTAAGATTATACCGAAAATCTCGAACACAAGCGTACGTATTATTCCAAGAATCTTGACAGTGACATTCTGCAACTAAAGTACATTGCGCTAAATGATCACTTCGCTGTCCTGGACATAGTGGATTATAAGTATCATCGTTTCCCTCGCCCCAATACTCGATGAGTAAAGTACGCCGAGTGAAAGGTTGCAGTGTAAGGTTCCTACTATGCGCATTTAAGAGCTCACTTTTAAATGAGCGACCATCCATATAATCTGGAACTGATAGACCTGCCCACTCCAAAATGGTAGGCGCGATGTCCAGTAAGCTTACGGGTAACGGCATTACTTGGTTAGCTGGCACATCTGGTCCAAGAACAAGTAGAGGCACTTTGATATCAGTTTCATATGGTTGTCGTTTATCAAATGGCTGTGCGAATTGTCCTAAATGATATCCATTGTCGGAGGTATAAATAATGTAAGTATTTTGAAAGCATTGAGTATCATTCAATACTGCCACCAAAGCTTTCATCATTTCATCGACTGATAGAAGTGATTCCCATCGCTTTTGAAAATATTCATCTATAGTAAGAATTGTATTATTTGACAGACTTTGACCTGATCCAACTAGCCAGTGCTTATCTAAGGGATAATTTAAATAATTAGTGTATTCGCACTATAAAACATACAACAGACTTACCAGTAAACGGAGCATTGAAGCTAGGTGTGCGCAATGCGAGCACATCGGCAAAGGAACCCGCATGACGCGGTGCTGGTGTAAAAGGTTCATGTGCAGCTGGTGGTGAAATCATAGCAAAAAATGGTTTCTGCCGATCTTTACTAATAGTACTACGAATAAACGCAGCCGCTCGGTCGCTTAATAGGTCAGTCAAATATGTATCAGTGTAACTGACATTTTTTGTGTTTTCCCGCAGTGTGTAGTTATAGTACCGTGAGTTCCCGTGAAGTCCATGAAATTCATGCCAGCCGGGCGGAACTTCAGCACCTTTAAACTGATTTAAATATTTGCCTGCGAAGAACGTTTCATAGCCGTGCTTCTGTAACAAAACAGGCAATGCGCGTGGCTCGAATTCTTCACGCCAAAGCAGCCCATTGCAGCCCCCATCTAAGGAATTGTTGAAGGTCCTGTGGTTGTGAGCATACTGTCCAGTTAAAATACTTGCCCGCGAAGGGCAACAAATTGGTGTACTGGTAAATGCATTCGTAAACTGCGTTCCATATTTGCTGAACAGTTGCATTGTCTGCTGCAGCGGATGTAGGCCATGCAGTTCTGTATCCTGATCATCGCTTAGAACCAAAAGTATATTTGGTAATGTTAAATGTTGTTTAAAGCTCACTACACTCCAAATTAGACTCAGTATCACAAGAAAACGGATCTATTTAGGAGATAGGGATTACCCAAATAAAAATAGAATTTCAGTTTAACATCTCTCGTAACAGATAAATTGTAAAATCGACAACAGAATATCGATGAAATTTGTATGATTATCATGATTTCAAAATTTTGTGATTATGAAGACTGAAAATTCATCACCAAAATAGTACGCTAAAATTTTCTGATTGTGATGCTCTGTTATCGAACAAACAAAATACATGATTACTGATTGATTACTTCTGGTGAACGCGGCCATTCCTTTTTAAAAACATCTGGTAAGTTCATGTATTTTTATGCTTTACGATGCCACACTAAGTACTTTGTAGTATTTTTTCCAATTGAATGGAAGAAAACATCGATAAGTCAAATGAGCATTAAATTTTATCGTTTTTAATTAACTATGAAATCGATTTAATCGAGTTTTATACTATCACTAACGAGGTATTTCACAATTTAAGATCCATCGCGAGTGTAACGTGAAAATGTCTAAAATATATAAACAGCAACCGCGTCGTGCCTGGATGCAAAACCCTGCATTTAAAGATTGGCTGGCATTTGATGCAGAGGATAATGGAAAATACTTTTGCAAATATTGCAAATCTAGCATTAATGCAAAGCTTTCAGATTTGCACGCACATGCCAAGACCGCCAAGCATAAGTCTTCATTAGCTTGTTTTGCACAGACGAACAAAATACCGTTTGTTTCTTTGAAAACCTGTCAAGATTTTCGGCACTGGCATCATTTGCGTTAAGCCTTTTATCGCTGCCATGGTCGAACGCAGAGGTGGGAAGAGTGTTTAGTGAAATAAACAATGTAAAAACTAAACTGCGGAATAGAATGGCCATTGAAGCATTCAATTCAATTTTACACATAAGGTATTTTATCTGTTCAACTCATATTTTATAATATTAATAACATTAATTTGTATATTTGTAGATACGGACTACGCCGGGAAGATAAATGCTGTCATAATTATGAAGTGCCTGCAGTATGCTTAAATAAGATAGGGACCAATCAGACCTCCATAAGTTCAGATGCAGAAGACGATATGTTTGACGAACTTGAAAAGTTTTCAACAAATAATGGACTAAATCAATAAAAATATAATTTCACTACTCTAGCGTTTTTTTTTTAGCTACCAACAAAATGTGCTGGCTGTTTCTAGCTTTTTTCAAAGGCTAGTTTTGTCCCTATATGATATTTTTCGCTTTAATTTCTAATTTGTTTTTTTGGAACCATGAATAAGCCAAAGAAAAAAAAATAAATTAGATAACTAAGTACAACTTTAAAGGATCCTGTCAACGCATATTTACATACATATGTATATGTAAATAACTTGGCTATTTGTAGCATCATGAAAGGGTGGGCGTCAACAGCAGTGCATCTTTGATTTCCAAATGTACGTATTTTGTACCCTCTGACCCGTCTCGTTTTCACCAAACCCAATATAAAATCAGCTCGAGTTCGGCAAATGAAATGTAGTTATAGCTATAACTAAGAGCTACAGCCAATGTGAGCGAGTGCTCCGGACTGTGTTAAACGACCATCAGCTCCTTATGGAATGCCCACGTTATTCGTTACAACAGCAACCCTCCCTCTAGCGAGCACCACCGGCAGAATTTTGATGATAAGGACCCGATATTAGTCAATTTTTTACATAGGCATATATACGTACAGTATTACCCATCGCACACATTTAAGACAGCAGTCACATATCAAAATCGCAAACAACTTTTGTTAGAGTTCAAATGAACGGGTCATAGAGATGAATGAATGAACTAATTTAGTCAATCATGAACTAAATCGTTCATTTCGCAGTTGGTCAGTAATTTCTTTTAGATAAGTTTAACTTCTTAGATTATAAATGAAATTATATAAATGAAGTTCCGCGATTGGACTCAATTTCTTCTTTATTTTCATATTTACATCTAATTTACAGAGTCGTAAACGAGCATTTGTGGAAACTGAACTAATTCAAGCTAGGTATGGAGTTAGAAAGAAGGCCTAGAAGAAGTCAAAACTACTTAGAACAAAAAAAAAAACAATGACGTAAGGTGAAGAACTGGACAATTTTCTTCGCTAAAAGACACACATCACAGTGTAAATTTTGCAATAAAACCGTGAGAATTTCTGGAAACAGAACTAATTTAAGCTAGGTATGGAGTTGGAAAAAAGGCTTAGAAGAAGTCTCAACTACATATAAAGAAAACAATGACGTAAGGTGAAGAAGAAGAACGGCCGTTTTCTTCGCTAGTCGATATGGCTATTGCCAGACAAACTGAGTTGCCAGAAAGGAACTGGCGTTGTTTAGCACTGTTGATTGTGCTAGAAGTATATCGAAATGCTTAGAACCTTTAATTTTAAAAATCTCATCAAAATGTTTTTTGTCGGTCAAATCCCACAATATTGGCCTCTGTTGCATCTCTTCAATCAGTCTAATTCGCTCGTTGTGTTCAAAGAGCTCAATTCGGCTTTTATTTTTCTGCTTGTTGGTCGCCATTTCTGTTCAAAAAGATTTCGACTAGTCGAAGCACTGATTCAATCGATGTTTTGAAAGGTATAACAAACAGCTACCAGATGTTTATCAAACAGTGTTGTAAAACGCCCGAACATTTTCTGAGCCGCCTAGGTACAGCGTACATGGGTTTAGAAATAGCCTTACAAAATAATTTTGAGCCAGTTTTCAACCCTTTTTTTATGGAGTTGATACCTTTTAAACTTGATTTTCAGCTAGAGTGTACTGTGCTTTTAGAAATAGCCTTATAAAATAATTTCGAGCCAGTTTGCAACCTTTCAAACATGATTTTCAGCTAGAGCGTACTGGGCTTTAAAATGAGCCAAAAACGGAACGTGAACTAGAGAACGCAAAAGTTCCGCTAAACTCGACACGAACGAAATCATGTTATATTATAACGCAATATTTTCGTGTCCTCGTGTATGACGCAGCTGCGAACCGTCAATTGTTCTTGCAATTGCAATTGTTTTTGTAGTGTCTTATAAGTACTTAATTACCCTTGAAAATTCGTTATTGAAAATGGAGCCTGTGCGGAGTAGGAGAGCTTACTTACAAGCTTTAAATGTCATAAACTTTGAAACAAAGCGCTGGAGCTTGCTGTGTTATTTAATTTAACTGTACATATTAGTGGGATTCCGGTAAACGTTTTTGATTTTCTTTTGATTATTTTTAACCAAATCAAAACTATTTGACGGAACGACCCTTTTTGCACACTGATTATTTTTTGATTTCGTGAACAGCTGACAGCCTGGGCGAACAGCTAATTGACAACTAAAAAGTATACAAAATGCCGAAAGAAAGCCAGAAAAGGAAATTTATACGCTTTTTAAACGAAAGTTTGCTTTTCGATTATGTTTTTATTGAATACTCTCAGATTTAAACAAACATTTTATATTTATTTCATTATAAATACTTTAAATGCATTAGACTAACGTTCTCCATATTGATATGATAGCAGAATGTAAACAAACACCATATGCCACACAGCTGACACAGTTTTGAGTTGAAAGAAAATCAAAATGCAAAAATAATCAGTCTCAGAGCTGGTTTTTTTAAATCAATTAGTAAGACCACATTTCCCTGATTTGCTCTGGGCACACTGAAAATTTTGTATGGAGCAGCTGTGAACAGCTGACTGAAAAATAAAAATCAAATCAAAAGCAAATCAAAAACGTTTACCGGAATCCCACTATTGATTATGAATAGTATTTATTTCTATTCAAGCAAATTTCTCAAAAGCATTTTATTTTGTCTAGTATACAATGAACAAACCTAGTTTTTAATATTTAAACTTAATAGCAGATTATATTTGTTAGTTTAATTTCAAAATTCATTTAAAAAATACTAGTGGGAGCCCTCAATAATTTTTTCACCAAAATTTATCAGAAATAGCTCTGTTTGTAGGTTTTTTGTTCTGAGTTCGACTGAAAGTCCATTACCTTTTAAATTGCCAGTTTTCTAGCTAATAGCAATTTTTGAATCGGACTAATAAATAGAGCTAGCTATTAAATAGCCAAAATGGAATCAGTGTTCAATTCAACGATCTACATTGGGATTCGAATCAACTGAACTATATGACCTGTAGTCGCTCGCTCACTTTTGTGATTAGTTCAATCGAACTTGATCCGGACGATTTGATCCAACTCAGTTTTTTATGAACTCTTACTTATCGAACAGTACGGCTATGATATCACATGTACAATGTGTCGGTGGTTACCGGTTGCGTTACAGCATCCAAAAGTTTTGGTTGGGACGTAGCCGGGCGTCAGTGGCCAGATATAGTACTGTTTCAGATGGTGATCAGATAACCATAGGTGATGTTGTCTCGCGTTTGAAAAAACCCGAGAATCTTCACCTGGTACCCCAAAAGTATGGTAAGGCTCAATGAATTTAAAAAGTTCAAAGTTCATTGGAGATGTATTCACATATATTATAAAACAAAGTTGATACTTATAGTGAATTATGCACCGGACGGTACGGCCCAACTGAACCAGAGTGCACTCCATCACCTGCGATGGATGCTACAAAAGGATTTGTTGAAACAAGACATGTTTCTACTTGGTTCCCCAGGGCCGCTTCGGCGTCAACTGGTTATGCAGTACCTGGAGTTGACGCAGCGTGAACTGGAATACGTTGCGCTTAGTCGAGACACAACCGAGAGCGATCTGAAGCAGCGACGTGAGATTCAGCATAAGAACTCGACGTACTATGATCAGTGCGCAGTGCGCGCTGCACTGCACGGGCGGCTTCTAGTGTTGGATGGCGTAGAGCACTGTGAACAAAATGTGCTGCCAGTACTAAACAATCTGCTGGAGAATCGCGAGATGCATCTGGAAAGTGGTAAATTCCTAATGGCCCCTGATCGGTACGACAAATTGTTAGAGGTGTGTGTAAATCAGATTGGCAAATAATGCAACGGATTAAAACATGCTCTAAACTTGCAGACACACACCAAGGAGCAGCTTGAGGAGTTGGGAATACTGCGTGTGTCAGAACACTTTCGCGTCGTGGCACTTGGGCTGCCCGTTCAAAAATATAAGGGCACGCCGCTGGATCCACCGCTACGATCGCGGTTTCAATCACGTCATGTTTCGTCCTACACCTTCTCGGAGCTGTATGATGAGCTTCATCAGCTAACGCCCAATGTACCTGGCTACCAACTCAAACAGTTGCTTACTTTTGCGTTGACACTTCAAAAAGCAGACGAGGACATCAAATTGCCCGATTTTCCTATACATAATCTTCGGAGGGCTGCCCAGATGCTGGTAAGTTATGATGTGCAAATATTTTCTGCCAGTATTTAATTAAACAATAACATCTGTTTCCAGCAAACAAATCCAGCGCTATCTCTGCACGATGTCATATCAACTGTTTATCCCTTTCAATCCTTATTAAGGGCGGACCAGCAGAAACGTGTCCAAGAATTGTTTACGAGTCTACAGATTCAGCCCCAGTCCACACAAAGTGTCCAAGAGATAACCGCAAATGTTGAAGGTGATTATATAAATGTCAAACTTAACGAGCTACAGCTGCGCTTCCCTAGTGGATCAACGTCAGTACCAAATGGAAACTTTGTGGATCTAGAACATCAACGTCAAGTGCTCGCTTTGTTGCTACAAATATATGACGTAGGCGACGTGTGCTTGCTTGGCCAAAAGGGAGTTGGAAAACTTACGCTTACAAAGCAGTTAATGCGCTTGCTAAATCAATCCTCGGAACCAATGATGCTCTACGAGGACATGAACTCGAGAGATCTTCTTCAACAGCGCGTTACTAACGCTGAGGGCGATACCATCTGGCAAGATTCGCCCTTAGTACGCGCAGCGAAAAACGGATCGGTGGTTATATTAAATGGCCTTCATCGAATACACAGAAGTACATCCGTTGTATTGCAACGGTAAGTGCAAGAAGTCCAATATAAATTCTTCTACAATTTTCCCTTTAAAAATAATTAATTGTCAATCGTCGAAGATTTAATTAAATTAAATTTTTGATTGATATCACCATGACAGCTACATATATGATACAGTAGTCCGATTTATGCCAAATTTGTTCAGGATATAAAAGACAAAATATCGATAGTAACAACATAAATGTTCATTCTAAACCGTAATTTTTGACAGATCGTATCTATAGCAGCTATATCCCTTTCAGACCTGACGCTAAACAACTGAGAAATTGTTTTCTTAATTTTTGGCCCGTATAATGCTTATAGGATATAAGGATTATAGATATACAGATATTGATATTTTTATACCCTTTAATGATTTATTTTTTTTTAAATCTGCCTATACGGAATTTGTTGAGCTCGCACTAAACACAGGCGAAATAACGAATTAAATATGTGAGTCTGTGTTCGAGCTTCGGTGGGTGCCGGACTTTTTTTTTAAATTTAGTTTTCTTTTTTTAATTTGTCTGCCTAACAAACAATTTTTAAAATACTTCAATGCCTTAGGTATAAGATAAGCAAGAAATAATTTTTTTGATTTTTAAATTATTTTTAATTCATCATACCTCAAAATTTATTAGACTCTTACCTCAAATTCAATGCAAACAAAATATATTATTTTTGTAAAGCATAGTACGCTCTAGCCGAAAATATGTTTGCAAGGCCAAAACTCCATATAAAAAAAAGGGTTGCAAACATGCTCGAAATGTTTTTGTAAGTCCATTTCTAAACTTATGTACGCTGTACCTAAATATGGGCAGCTCAGAATATTTTCTGGCGTTTTACAACACTGTTTGGTCAACAGATGGCAGCTTTATTTTGACCTTTCAAAACATCGATTGAATCGTTGTTTTGACTAGTCGAAATCTATGAGCAACAATGGCGGGAAAAAATAAGCAGCAAAATAAGAGCCGAATTGATGTCTTCGAAAATGAAGAAAATGAATAAGGCTAATTGAAGAGGTGAGAGAGAGGCCAATCATAAGGGATTTAACCGATAAAAAGCATTTTGATGCGACTTTTATCAAAAGTGCATGGGAGAGTATTGCAGAGGCGCTTAACAAACCAACATTTATGGTATTGGTCGCTGCTACTTCACTGATCAAGTCCACTTGGTCCATTTTGTCACTTTGATTATTTGAAATTGTATTTACTTGTTTGTTGTGAACAGCTGACGTAACAGTGTGACCACAGCAGCAAAGGACCAACAATCTCTCAACTTTTTAGTGATTTTTTGGAATTATGCTGTCACACTGAATTCTGTAAGGCCCGACCTCAAAACATCGAACATTTCGAGCGTCCAAAATGTTTTCAGCTAGAGCGTACTACGCTTAAACAAATACTGTGCAGCAATTGAAAACTCAGCAAAAAGGTATTTTTCAACACTGAAATCAACCCGCACTTTCGGAAATACAAAAGTTATAACGAAAGTAGGTTTTACCTTTGAAAAATGCTTCCACTTATGATTAAATAAATATTTGATGAATAAATTACACATTTCGACAGGCGAAAATTCTTTTGACGTAAATGTTTTATTCGCTCAGAACATTTTCCAGCACTGATCTGCTAAAAACTACTCAGCACAATGTGGGAGGAATATTCGAAGGGTAATTCGTAGGAAATGTAAAGGAATTTTAAGGAAAATTCGGTCAAATCTTGCAGATTGAAACTCGCAAAAAACAAGAGAAAACCGGAACAGACCTGTATAATGTAAATAGTTGGTACCCTTCTACTTGGTACCCTTCTACTATGATTAAATACATATTTAATTAATAAATTACCCATAAATTACAAATTACGCAGGCGCAAAATTCTTTTGACGCAAACTTTTAATTTGCTGAGAACATCTTTCAGCACGCTTATGCTGAAAAGTATGCAGCACAATAAAGTAGAAAAATTCGGCAGGAAATTTAAGGAAAATTTAGGGAAATTCGATCAAATCTTGCGGATTGAAATTCGCAAAAAACAAGTTTAAACCGAATCAGGCCTGTATATAGCTGTCCTCGGAAAAAACTGCCGAAATCTTAATACTAATCTCTGATACTATCTGAATCCTTCTGAATAAATTTGGTCAAAACCGGATAACTTTATCAGATAGCTGTCATAGGAACAATCGGATGCAAATTAACTCTTAGCATTAAATACTGTTATTTTTAGATATCTCAATTTAACTCACAGATTGGCTTTTCTCGTCAAGTCTGGCCTTTTCCGTGAATTGCCCTAATTACCCCCACATCCAATTTGATAACATAAGAATATATATATTTTTATATATGTATATCCAATATTTCTGTATCATTAAACCAAAAATCATTTCTTTAGCTCTGACAGCCTTGATTCAATTAAGCGATAACTAAATTGAAAAACGAATATCTTAAATATGGGGACTCGTCTATAGTATTCTTACTTGTTTTATTGCGGTAAATTAATTTTATTTCATAAATTTAAAAAATAATAATTTAAACACGTTTAATAACAAATTGATAACTAATTAATGGTTTTATTTGCCACAGAATACTTCATGACCGCGAGCTGCAGTTATATGACGGTACAACGCTGCTTCGTCGGGATCGCTACGATGAGCTGCTTAGTCAGGGACTTAATGAAGAACAGTTAAGAGCACGCGGATTGTTGCCGATACACGAGTCATTTCGCGTTGTAGCATTAGCCGAGCCGCCAAAACTGGACAGCAATCAGAACAGTTGGCTCACGCCGGAATTATTAAGCATGTTCTTATATCAGGAACTACGGCCACTGCAACAATATGAAGAGAACCAGCTTCTTGTTCAGGTCGTCGGAGAAGTGCAACCAAAAATGAAATTGCTGATGGCACTGGCACAGATACTGCGCAGCTCAAGTGATCCAATGCTTCAGGGTTTGTCTGAGAGGCTATCAACTCGACAGCTACTGAAGCTGGGGCGTCGCTTGGCTGCTTATCCAGACAGTGATGTGTATGAACTTCTGCAAAATACTTTCCTGATTAAATTTATGCCGTCACTTTTGCTTGCGCGCTTGGAGCAAGCCATGAAGCAGGCTGGTATCCATCAGAGTTCGAGTCAAGAACATAACCCAACTAACAAAAATAGACGAATAAGTGTGGAGGACAACAAGCTACGTATTGGTGAGACTGAGATGCGGCTGTCCGAGTTGGTATTGACAGAGCAATCAAAAGTACCCAGCACGCTATTCTACGAAATGTCCCAGCATGTATTGATGCTAGAACGACTATTACAGGACTATATGATAGGTGAGCATCTGCTTCTAGTGGGCAATCAAGGAGTAGGCAAGAACAAGCTCATCGATCGACTGTTAGAACTTATGCGCCGGCCGCGCGAATATATACAACTACACAGGGATACCACGGTGCATAGTCTAACCGTGCAGTCCACGCTACGAGATGGTCAGATAGTATTTGAAGATAGCGCATTGGTTAGAGCGGTAAAGTCGGGTCATGTTCTGGTAATTGATGAGGCAGACAAGGCACCGGTTAATGTTACCTGCATTTTACGCAATTTGGGAGAAAACGGCGAAATGATGCTGTCAGATGGTCGTCGCATTGTCCCCCATGGATATTCTGGAAATGCGTCCAACTTTATTGAAACACATCCCGGATTTCGGCTTATTGTGTTGGCGAACCGTCCAGGCTTTCCATTCCTGGGAAACGACTTTTTTGCCGAGCTAGGTGACATTTTTAGCTGTCATGCTATCGACAACCCTATGCCTGATTCTGAGATCTATCTACTGCAGCAATACGGACCGAATGTGCCTATTAAGACACTTAGAAAATTAGTGAATGCCTTTGGAGAGCTTCGTAAACTGGCAGACGAGGGATTGCTCAATTACCCGTACTCGACGCGAGAAGTTGTTAATATTGTAAAGCATTTAGAGCGTTATCCGCAAGATAACATGTCCGAGCTTGTGGGAAACGTGCTAGACTTTGATCGTTACCAGCCAGAGGCGTTGCAACAAGTTACCCAAGTGCTTTCGAAGCATGGTCTATCCATTGATGCGTACGCAAAGGATGAACTACAAACGTTGCGTCTGCAAAGGCCGCTCCAGTTGGACGTAAAACGGTTTAGTGGTTTGGGTGTGTCTGGACCAAAGGTTGGAAAATTGGATCCGAAAAATGAGCCTCATGTGGGTGGCAACACATGGGCTGGTGGTAGCGGCGGACGCGATACAGCAGGCTTAGGCGGTAAGGGTGGACCGTTTCGGTTGGACAAGGGTCATCGCGTGCACCAACTTAGCGACGAGGAGAAGGCCGACGTTCCTGAGGAAATAAAACGCGCAGCACGCGAAATGAATCGCAAGGCGTACAATCAGAAGCTGCAAGAGATTAAAATGTCAGAACATGATCATCAGCTATATGCACAATTCAGTGAGCCAAACCTTAAGCAAGTAAAGCAGCTTAAAGCCATTTTGGAAGCAATGCAGACAAAAAGCAAGCAGCGCCAATGGAAAAAGTATCAAACCCATGGTGAGCTTGATGACACGCGTCTCATTGAAGGCATCACAGGCGAGAGAAATATTTATAGACGACGCACCGAGCCTAATCCTTGGTCGGATCATCATCAGGAGCAGCCTAATAGGCTTAAACTTGTAGTCGATGTTTCTGGATCCATGTACAGGTAAGCAAATTTTTTAGCACTCTTAATGAGATACATAATAAAGCACTTCTTAACAGATTTAATGGCTATGATGGCCGTCTTGATCGTCAATTGGAGGCCGTTGTCATGGTCATGGAAGCATTCCAGGGATACGAAAACAAAATAATTTACGATATCGTTGGCCATAGTGGTGAGGGCTGGGAGTTGCCCTTCGTCAATCTGGGCAGTGCCCCTAAGAACGACAAAGAACGTTTTGAAGTAATACGTATGATGCATGCCCATTCGCAATTTTGCTGGTCTGGCGACAGCACCGTTAAAGCAGCACGCGAAGCTTGTTCCACGTTGAGCACAGAGGAAAACTATGGAAATGGTATTGTCGTTGTCCTTAGTGATGCCAATCTCGCACGCTATGGCATTGATCCCAAGGATCTGGCACTGGCACTGAAACGCGGGGAGCCTAAGGTCAAAGGCTATGCCATATTTATTGGTAGTCTGGCCGAAGAGGCCGATCTGTACGTAACCCCTTCATTCCAATGTATCAATTGTAAACCAATTTAATCAACTATCTCACTTCTCATTTCAGAATAAGGACTGAAATGCCTGACGGACAGAGCTATGTATGCATGGACCTTACTAAATTGCCGCAGATTCTAAAGCAAATATTTACCTCGTCCCTTCTATGAGAGGTTTTGGAATGTTTGTAGTGTTTAAGTGTTGTGAAGAGTATAACCAAATTTAGCCCAAATATACTTTCAGATTTCAATATATTGTAACTTGTAAATTAAAATCAAAAACTTGTTTATCTATGTATATAAAACTTTGTCCTGACTGACTTAATAAGTGAACATCGGAGACTCGACTTTGACTTTAGACCCATGGTTTCTTGGGCAAATTGACCCACTCTGATAAATGCTTCCCAAAATCTGCTGTTGACCAAATCTATTGCAATATATTATCTAGAGATCCTCCGGACTACGATTCAGCCATTTGCTGAAGAGGAAATGTCTTTACTCCCACTTTACAGCAAGATTACGACCCAAGTCACCCTTCGAATTTGGTCGGGGAATGGATTGTTTTCGAAAATATTGGCGACACGGAACCATCAGCACATTCCAAGGACTTAATTCGCATAGAGGACCTCGGGAGAGTTCAAAAGCGGGCATTAAGCTTAGGCATTAGGGTCTGATAAGTACAAAATTCAGCAGGTGCTCTCTGAACAGGTGCAATGGGCTTGGTATGGCATTTCTGAGAAAACCTGTGCCAAACTTGTGGACTCCATGCATCCAAGATGCTCTAGAATTCTTAAAATAATAGGTGCTACCACAAAATTATAAAACCAACATGTAAAAAACAAAAATTGTATGCTTAATGCTCCTTGTCCCTATTTTTTCTGCCAGTATGAATTCCAGAAATTTTTTTTTTTTTTTTGTTTTTTTCTTCTTGTATGATAATATGGACCAAATTTTTGTTAAATTTAAATAGAAATAGCGATTATGTATTAAGTCTAAGAGTTTATATGCATTGGATCTTGCAAGGATGGAAATAATATTGAAAAGAAGCAACCAAATTTTTTTGTCCCTATTATTTCTGCCGACACTGTATATAGATCATACCAGTAGCTATCGTTTACGATATCATTAGTGAAGTTTAGGTCCACTGGGTTCTCTGTGAGGAGTAGGATGCAATTAGCGGGATTTTTGATGCCTACTTTCGGGCGTATGCACTGCTTGAATGTAAGACTGCTTGGTTAGGTAGACTGCTTGCTTCTTAAAATTCCAGCGGACCAAATTTGCATTAATGATATCGTAAATGACCGTTTTGCAGATTTCAAACGTGCAAAACGTCCGTTTTCAAATCTGAAAACGATAGGGAAATTAATTATCTGTTGCTCAGTTTGTTGCAGCAAAAGTTTCAAATACAATAACACTTAGAAGTATCATTTTCAGGACTTCTATCATATTTTTTTTGCGGATCTCAGACGTGCAAAACTCCCGCTTGCGTTTCCGAAAATGATAAGCAAACCCAGTGGACCAAAACTTAATTTTTAATATCGAAAATTATAGTTTTAAGAATTTCAAACGTGTAAAACGTATGTTTAAAGATCCGCAAGTAATAGACATGTTAGTCATCTGTCGCTCAGTTTGTGGCAGCAAAAGTTGCAAGGATTTTTATGACACTTTTGCACATTTGGCAATAATTAACATTTGTACATCAATTTATGTTCAAACGTTTGTAAATAAATACAATTAGTACTTGATACAATCAATTTAAAATTAAAATTATCTGCAAGGCAGCTTACGTGAATTACAAAGAAGATATGAATCATCAGTAATTCTGGTAAATATCGTTTTTAGCTTTATTTTTTTTTACTTTTATTTCGCGTAACCTTACGCGTCAAAAACAAACATCGATACAAGCACAAAATATAAATACACACTAAATACATATGTACATATGTACATATATGCATTTTATGTTTAACTTGTACATTTTTGTACAAATTTGACAATTGCTCAGAAGTAGAGCTTGAGATAAAAATCATAGAAAAATTCATGTATTTACATACATATGTACATATATGACAACTTGCTTGATTTCCCCTATATATTTAAGCTTTTCAGCTACTCGACGCGAAAATCAACTGATCGTAAGCAAACACATTTAAAATTGCCATAAATAGAAATTGAATTGCATTATCATGTATTGAATATTCAATTTAATTAAATAATTATTATCACATATTTATCAATATTTACAAAATAACAAAGTTTGGGTGCTGCCAGACCGGCAAAACATCTGTTCGCATTTGTGACGAAATGTTGACTTTTTGGAACACACACACAGAAACAATATATGTGCGCTGCACGATCGATGCATCCATAATCGATCTCAACAACTAAACAGGGACCCAAATAATAACAACATCAATTTGTTTTACATTTATTCTTCATTATTTATTTAAAAGTAGGACTGGAAGGTGATTTGAGGTTGGGAAAGGGGTTGGGGTTGTGGTTGGGGCTGAGGCTGGGAAGTGTACAGTTTTTTTTCCATTTTATTTACATTTCTGTTTAGGTCGTTAACCTTTTTTTGTAATTTATTTATATTTAAGTTTATATTTTTCAATGTTTTTAAGATTTTAATTGAATTTGTTTGTTGCAAGTGTAGAAACCGCCGCTTTTTTACTTTCAGCTGCTTATTTTTTTTGGACTGTTGTTGCTCCTTTGGCTGCTGCTGCTGTAGTATTAGTAGTTGTTGTTGCTGTTGTTGTTGAGAGTGCTGTTGTTGTTGTTGAGGATTCTGCAAGTGGACGAATTGGAATTGAAGTTGGAGCCCATTTTGGAATGGAGCCGACACAGGCATCCACGGTTGTTGTTGTGGCTGCCATTGTTGTTGTGGCATTGGCCACTGATAATAGTTTTGTGGATTCATTTTTTGTTTTTCCTGTAGACGTATGTATGTACGTGTTTTGCGCGGCTTGATTAAATGAAATTAGCGATGAGATGGGTATCGATTAGAGTTGTATCGAATCGTTCGGCCTAAGTTCGATTGAACTTTTCACCAAAGTGAACGAGCGAACTTAATTCCTGATTGTAGGTCATATAGTCATGATTGCCAGTGGCAACTTGCTACTTAAAACTATCTGATTGATTCAAAATCAAACAAAAAATTAGCCAAATTGACTAAAAAAAGAGCCAAATCTTTTTTTTCTGTTCATATTATTTTTGAATTTAATTAAATAATAAATATTTCGTTTACAAACACTTAAAGCAATAACACATATTTCCAAAGTATTTCACATTTTTATCTTAATCTAGTGATTATGTTATTAAATAAAAATAAATATGTACTTCAACCTTAAACTATACAAAATAACTGATTCTGACCTGATAAAAAAAGAACCAATTCGAAAAAAAAGTGTCATTGCGCCAACTGGAAAAAAAGAGCCGGTTTTGGCGAAAAAACGCCAATTGTAGCAGCCGTGGTTTCCACTCAAAGTTACATCACTAAATGGGACTCGAACGAACGATCTAATCTACTTAACTACTGAACTATATGACCTACAATCAGTGATGTCATTTTTTTCTGAGCATAAAAAGCTGGATCAGCGAAAAAAAAAGCTTAAAAAAGCGGAATCCCAGGAAAAACGGTCAAGAAAAAGCTGTTTTTATAAAATCAGTTGTTGTTTGTTTTTCATTAACAAAGACTTATTTTCATATATAACAAAAAAAGAAATTCACTTAAAATACACAAATGTTAACATTAATCGAATATTAGAGTTTACTTATCGTTTGGATAATAGTCTCGCTGTACTATTTTGGTTAGGCAGCTGGGGGATAATTGGTAATTAAAACAGCACTTATTCTGTCCCTCCATTGAGCTGGTGTGCTTTTTGTAGCACTATGTGCACGCAAATCACTTAATTTTGCAGTTAGTTATGCTGCATTTACGAGCCCAAACCACAATTAATTCGTACGCCCTTTGTTTTGACTTTGACAGCTATTTAAGTCAATTCTTCACAGTAAAAAATATATTTTTGGAAAGGTCTTTTAAATTCCGTTTAAATGGTGCAAAACTTTCCTTAACCCATTAAAAATTTTGAATTAAAAAAAAAATCTTTTTAACTTTTTTCCTCGATTTTTTAGGAAACATTTTTTGATGCAGAAAAATTCTTCAAACATTTCTAAGAGTGACTGCAAAAAAATTTTTTAAAAATCTCTTCGATAGTATTTTTTATGATATTTTGAAAATTGCCATTTTAACCCATTTTTCCTACTTTACACACAAAAAGTGGCTTTTTAGCAATTTTCAAAAAATCTGGAATTCCCGCTGCCCGCTGTTTTCAAATTTTTCCCGCAAACATACTTCAAAAAAATTCCAAATCTGACGGGAAAAAAGCGGAAATGAAATCACTCCCTACAATCAGGGATTAAGTTCGCTCGTTCACTTTGGTGAAAAGTTCAATCGAACTTAGGCCGAACGATTCGATACAACTCTAATCGATACCCATCTCATCGCTAATTTCATTTAATCAAGCCGCGCAAAACACGTTCATACATACGTCTACAGGAAAAACAAAAAATGAATCCACAAAACTATTATCAGTGGCCAATGCCACAACAACAATGGCAGCCACAACAACAACCGTGGATGCCTGTGTCGGCTCCATTCCAAAATGGGCTCCAACTTCAATTCCAATTCGTCCACTTGCAGAATCCTCAACAACAACAACAGCACTCTCAACAACAACAGCAACAACAACTACTAATACTACAGCAGCAGCAGCCAAAGGAGCAACAACAGTCCAAAAAAAATAAGCAGCTGAAAGTAAAAAAGCGGCGGTTTCTACACTTGCAACAAACAAATTCAATTAAAATCTTAAAAACATTGAAAAATATAAACTTAAATATAAATAAATTACAAAAAAAGGTTAACGACCTAAACAGAAATGTAAATAAAATGGAAAAAAAACTACACTTCCCAGCCTCAGCCCCAACCACAACCCCAACCCCTTTCCCAACCTCAAATCTCCTTCCAGTCCTACTTTTAAATAAATAATGAAGAATAAATGTAAAACAAATTTATGTTGTTATTATTTGGGTCCCTGTTTAGTTGTTGAGATCGATTATGGATGCATCGATCGTGCAGCGCACATACAGGGTGACCAGAAATAACGGAGACAAACATTTTTAACTATAATTTTACTAAACTAGAGAAATTTAGCAAAGCAACAATTAGTAACGATAAAGTGGATCACTAGTAGTAAGATTCTCAGCCGGTTTCGAAATGGTCTCCTCCAGCTGCCATGCACAGGCCCAAACGTGATTTAAAATTGTTGGCCATGGGCCGCAGGTCCTCGAGAGACAGTCGGTTCCATTCCAAGAGCAGCGATTGCATCAGCGCCTCCAAACTTTTGTGAGGCTTAGCACAGGTCCTGGCCTCCAATATCGACCACACGCTGTAGTCCATCGGGTTGACATCCGGCGAGTAGGGTGGCCATTCAGCAGACGAGATGAAGTCCGGAAAATGGGTTTTGCACCAGTCTTGCGTCATTTTCGCCTTGTGAGCCGGCCGGAGTCCTGTTGAAAAGTCCAGTCCGCATCGCCGAAGTGCAGTTGGGCCCAAGGAATTACCACGGCGTCGAGAATGTCGTGGCGGTACACTTCTTGGTTTTTTTAACCCCTTGATCCACGAAAACCAGGGGTTTCTTGCCGCTGGCGCAAATGCCGCCCCAGACCATAACGGACTTCGGGTTTTGGCGATGTTTGACAATGGCCGACGTACTCGGAGCCTCTACGGACCAGATCCAGTCGTTTTGGTGGTTGTGGGCCTGCTCGACGGTGAACAGCTTCTCATCTGTGAAAAGGATGCGTTCCTATCGCCGACCTGCGGCCCATGGCCAACAATTTTAAATCACGTTTTGGCCTGTGCATCGCAGCTGGAGGAGACCATTTCGAAACCGGCTGAGAATCTTACTACTAGTGATCCACTCTATCCTTACTAATTGTTGCTTTGCTTAATTTCTCTCGTTTAGTAAAATTATAGTTAAAAATGTTTGTCTCCGTTTTTTCTGGTCACCCTGTATATTGTTTCTGTGTGTGTGTTCCAAAAAGTCAACATTTCGTCACAAATGCGAACAGATGTTTTGCCGGTCTGGCAGCACCCAAACTTTGTTATTTTGTAAATATTGATAAATATGTGATAATAATTATTTAATTAAATTGAATATTCAATACATGATAATGCAATTCAATTTCTATTTATGGCAATTTTAAATGTGTTTGCTTACGATCAGTTGATTTTCGCGTCGAGTAGCTGAAAGCTTAAATATACATACATATGTATGTATGTATAAGGGAAATCGAGCAAGTTGTCATATATGTATGTATGTACAGTGGCTCACAGCTTATTTCAACCAGCACAAAAAGCAACTTTACTCAAAAGCTTCAATTACAACTAACTAAAAAAAAAATCTTAATAAATAGTATTTACAGAAAACTAATGTTATATCAACTCATAACTTTTACCCTCGATTTTTACAAAAAATGTTGGGAAGCAAAAAACTTCTTCAAAGAATTTTAATAGTGTCTGCAAAAAAAAA
Organism: Drosophila recens; assembly: GCA_037043495.1. Taxonomy (NCBI): domain Eukaryota; kingdom Metazoa; phylum Arthropoda; class Insecta; order Diptera; family Drosophilidae; genus Drosophila; species Drosophila recens. Next base: position 25,912 of record JBAMBJ010000777.1, read on the forward strand.
TTTTCAAAAATATTTTTGCTAGTATTTTTTAGAATTTTTTGAAAACTGCAAAAAAGGCACTTTTTGCATGAAAATGAGGAAAAATGGGTAAAAATGTCATTTTTAGGATTTTCAAAATATTCTAAAAAATACTAGCAAAAATATTTTTGAAAATTTTTTTTTTGCAGACACTATTAAAATTCTTTGAAGAATTTTTTTGCATCCCAACATTTTTTGTAAAAAATCGAGGGCAATTGTCAAATTTGTACAAAAATTTACAAGTTAAACATAAAATGCATAAACATACAGTGGCTCACAGCTTAAAGTATGCAGTGCATACTTTTTACTTCAGTCTTTTATAGAGCTGAAATTATTGGGCGTATTCCAACAAATATGGTACCAAATTAAAGGAAAAAATGTCAACATTAATATAGATAATAATTTTTTTTTTTATTTTTAGTATAAATTATTAAAAATGCAATGTAAATCAAAATACTGCATTTTTTCACATCCAAGCTTATTTTATGCAGTTACTTTTCAAGTCAACGCTGCTCAAATTCTCGGAATTTCAGCGATACTTTTTTGTTCATATGCTTTGTTCGGCATTTCTTTAATTTTGTGTGAGTGCCATTTAAGCTATTTTGTGTACGAAGAGAAAATATTAAAGATTTTTAAAATGAGTCCACGCACGACATTGGAACAGCGAGAATTGGTCATACACCATTTCAAAGACGGTCTCTCGCAGCGAAAAATTGCTGAAATAGTGAACATAAAGTACCCAACAGTCCAAAAAATTATCGAGCGCTTTGTTCATGAAAACCGTTTGGGCAATAAATGGCGCTAAGCACCAAACAAGATTTTCAACGAAGACGATGAGCGTTATATAGTGAGAAAAATGAAGGCAAATCCGCGACTATCGGCTCCAAAATTGGCATCCGAAATTGCTACTGGTCTAGGCAAGAATTGTTCTGATGAAACAGTTCGCCGTGTCCTACGTGCACACGACTTTAATGGCAGAGTTGCTCGTAACAAGCCATTTATAAGCCCCAAGAATAAGCTGGCCCGGCTAACATATGCCAAAACTCACCTGTCGATGACACCAGACTTTTGGAACACAGTCATATTCGCTGATGAGTCAAAATTCAATATTTTTGGATCGGACGGAAATGCTTATGTCTGGCGAAAGGCTAATACGGAGCTACAAAAGCAAAACCTTAAAGCCACAGTAAAGCATGGTGGTGGGAGCGTAATGGTTTGGGCCTGTATGTCTGCTGCTGGTCCGGGAAAACTGGCCTTTATTGAGTCTACGATGGACAAAAACATGTACCTCAATATTCTCAAGGACAATTTGTTGCAAAGTGCGGAGGATCTGGGAATAAGCCGCAATTTCCGATTTTATCAGGACAACGATCCAAAGCACAAGGCGGGTATTGTGCAGACTTGGCTCATATACAAGTGTCCCCATGTGATGAATCCGCCGGCTCAATCTCCAGACCTCAACGTTATTGAAAATTTGTGGGCAATTTTAGAAAGAAATATTCGCAAGTACCACATTTCCAATAAAAAAGAGCTAAAAGAGGCTCTTGTGAAAGAATGGAGCAGTATTTCGTCGGAATTGACTCAAAAATTGGTCGATTCAATGCCAAAAAGACTTGAAGCTGTCGTAAACAACAAAGGCTACCATACTAAATACTGAATATTTAAATAATTATTTTTATTTCCAAAATATTTTGATACTCTTGAGACTGCATAAAATAAGCTGTGGAACAGAAAAAAGCAGTATTTCGTTATTTCTTTTGTTTTTGTTAATTATAAGAAAATTATGTCAATAAATGAAGTCACTATGTTAATGTCGACATTTTTTCCTTTAATTTGGTACCACATTTGTTGGAATACTCCCAATAGTTTCAGCTCTATAAAAGACTGAAGTAAAAAGTATGCACTGCATACTTTAAGCTGTGAGCCACTGTATGTACATATTTAGTGTGTATTTATATTTTGTGCTTGTATCGATATGTTTGTTTTTTAATGATGGTTTTTTTCTGAGATAATAGGGTACATATTCAAGCTTCAAAATTAAAAGACAATATCGAGCCCTATTTGCGACAATAACGTATGCGCCATTTTCCGAAATTTTTTTTTTTATGCCAATATGTTTATAAACACCACCCGCACCTGCTCCTAAAATATTACATTTTTATTTTATATATTTACGGAGATATTGACCTGTGAATAATAACGTAAGCGACAAATGACACGAAGAAATCAACTTAACGAAACCTAAAAAACTCTCTCCTGTAAAATTGCGTTTTGGCGCATACGTTATTGTCGCAAATAGGGCTCGATATGGTTTAAAGGTGGATTGTTTGCTCATGGCCGAGCCTAATCCATAAATTTCTTCTCTTGCCTCTTGCTTTTATTGATACTTTCATGGTCAGAAAAGTGGGCAAATCAGTCGTCTGAGTGTCTTGCGACTAGCAAAGCCTAAACTTTGATTTATTTTCTTTTATTTAAGATAAAAGCCATATTCGAAAAATATTTGATATATTATACAGTCGAACTTCCCTAACTCGAACTTCCCTAACTCGAAGTTTCTTTAACTCGAACAAAATCGAGTGGCAATAGCGTTTACTAGGCAAATTCCATACAATTCTACTTCCCTAACTCGAACTTCCCTAACTCGAATTTCTCCCTAACTCGAACAAAAATATTGGCCCGTACTTCTGTAAGTCGAATTTTTCGGGAAAATCTCCAATAAAGTTTGAATTTTTTTTTCGTTTCTGCTTTATGCTTTTGTTAACGAATCGTTTGGATATGTAATATTGATGTACATTAACATATGGTGATTAGAGATGGGCATGGGCCTCCTTTTGAGGCACGGCACGTCCCAAGCACGGCTGGTAAAAACTGAGGCCCAACACGGCCCAACACGGGATTTTTCTAAATAGGCACGGCACGGCACGGGCACGGCACGGCCAAACACGGGCGCTTGTAAATTCACTTTGTAAATTATCTTTATTCATTTTTGTCATCGTGGCGTCCTTTTTTTCATTATAATCGTGCTGTCGATGCTGTAAGTGTTCGCAAATTGTGCGATACACTGATGAATTCTACAGCTCAAGCTGACAAACAAGCGATAAAACTACGCCAACTTATCGAAAGTACCATATTTAAGTTCAAAATCTGTACCGTGCCTACCGTGCCTCCCGTGCCTACCGTGCCTCCCGTGCCTACCGTGCCTCCCGTGCCTGCCGTGCCTACCGACTTTGGCACGGTAAAACACGGCAATTTTTAATAAGGGGCCCAACACGGCCCAACACGGATTTTTTTAAATAGGCACGGCACGGCACGGACACGGCACGGCCCATGCCCATCTCTAATGGTAATGTAATTTGATAAGATATTGCATCAACAATTGTTTAGGCTTGTGAAATTGCTATAGGAAAGATGATCGAAATGTACTTCTTTGTCAGCGCACCAGCTCAATAATATTTATCTAGCACCAGCACGTGTATTCAAATTTTTATCTCTTTAAGAAATTTTTAAACTTATTTGTTAAGAAATTGAAAAGTGGACCAGTTTAAATTATATTAAAAAATGGAAAATTAATTATGTCATTTGATTCGGGAACGTCTTCTGAATACAGCAAAAGAACGATAAAACCTATTTTTGTGAATATCGACAGGTCTTGAACAAACTGAAATTTTTTTTGTTGAAAATAACAAGAAAAGTTTGCAATTTGAAATGTATTTATGAATAATAATAATAATAAAAAAAAAAATTCCCAAACTCGAAGTCTCCCTAACTCGAACTTTTTTCGTGGATAATGGTGATTCGAGTTAGGGAAGTTCGACTGTATATAAATAATTTGAAGTAAAATTGGGTACACTGCGTGCAACGTCCGAAACCGACAAAAATTAAAATTTGTTTTAACAAGACTAATCAATTTTTTTTTAGCTGGATTTTGTATTTTGATATTTTTTGTTTATTATGCAAATTTGCTAAAAAAAAGTGTGCAAATGCACAATAATCTCAAAGTCGACTTCCATTTTTTTGTAACGTCCGCAACGGAACTTATGCGTGTAAATGTAGCGACCGCAACACTGGACTAGCCCATATGTTATGGTATTTACATCTGCAAAGATTTACACTTAGTAAGCCTTTGCAATACTCTTTCGTAGTCAAGGGTCTAGGTCTAGCATTGTGGTTGTCAGGTCTAGTAAACCCACACAAATTCAACGATACTTAGTTGTCAGAATACCCTAAATTATTGATTTGTGCCAATGCTTAGGTACGGGTGCTAGACCGTTTTCGGTTTCTGCCTTGGTCTCGGATTCGGTGCATGCGCTATTTGCACTAAAAACGTTAACAGCATCTATTTACAATCATGCTGTAAAACAGTGCCGAAACAAGAGGACACTAACACATTCCGAGAAATCATTTGACAAAAATCTCAAATCCCTCGCGCACTTGTTCAGTTGTTTCCAACCAACATATCACTGGAGAAATCGAGAAAAAAATGTTGAGAACAGTCAAAGAAAACAGCCGCAGTACATAAATGGGGTGTCGAAATGATAATCAGTAGGACACCCCGCGGCGGGCTCGTTTCTCTGATCTTGAACCGCATGTCCTACTGTGCTGTTGCGGCGTTTGACTCGCATCACAACGTTTTTTCTTTTGTAACATAAAAAGTGAACAAACGAAGGCGGCAGATGGAGTGAAATAAGGCCAAACCCAAACACAAAAGGTCATAGACAATGAGACATTAATTAGTTCAACCATAAATTGCATTTTGCTGTTGCTATTGCTAGCTTTTGCTGTAATATATCCTTGGATGCTTAGGGAAGTTTATATTTGCCAAAGTCGGGCTTGATTAAAATCGATGTATTGGCTTAATATGTATATTATTATCAATGAGGACGGTAGTCCACGAAAAGCATCACAAGGCGTCTAGCAATATGTACAGAAAGAATGGAAATTTGCTACGACTCGACTCTCCAATCAGATTGAGTTATATACAGGTCTAATGAATGGGCCTTATCTAAGAAAAGAGCACACTAAGACTTTTTGTAACTAATCAGGTTCATGATATGAAGGGGTGTAAGTGGATGGTGGTGGTCAAAATGATTGTAGCGAAAAGTGCCCGTTAAAAGAAAACAAAACCCCAGAAAACTATAAAGCCTCAAAATGTAATGGTCAATAAAATTTTGCGTTTTCGAATATGGGCATTTCCAAACTCGCGCACGGGACATTCGTACACATTCAAAGTAAAAAAACGGTAAGAAGGAAACGGATTTTTTTTTCTGATGAAGGGCTTAACATATAGCATTTGATTAGCTCTTTTATTGGTGCAAAGATTGATTTTGGGTAATTTTTCATTTTTAGGATAATAGAAAAATTTAAGTGATTCGCACGGGACACGAAATGGAAGTGACTTGTGAGGTCAACCAACTCAAACGCCAATTTCAGCGAATCCAGAGGCAATATTTTAATGCAACTAATTTTAAACTCTTGTGCATTGATGCCTCTTAAAAATGGTTATGATTTTTTTCAAAGATGACTTGCACTTTTTTTTTAATTCAATTTGACGTAAATTCGCACGGGACATCGCGCACGGGACATTTTTTACCATCACTATTTTTATGTTCTTTCTGTCTCTCTATTTTTAAATTATATATCAAAAACAGCCCGAAAAACTTATTTAAATTAAATTTTCAATATATTTCTTTGAATTAAAATGGTTCATGTTACAATTTTACTGTCCTACTTAGTGTAATAGATCAAACACAAACGGTCCATTTTGGAAGTCAATTTTTAAGAAAATTGACATAAATATGGAAAAAGTGAATTTATTCCAATGTATAATCTTTATGTTCATCCTATTCAATTTCTTCTAGTGTATATTGCTTAAATAAATAGCTTGAATACATTTCTGAAAGAAAATTTCAAAAGATGTAAATTTTTGATCAATTTATTTTATTATTAGTACAAAGAAAATTACAAAGATTATTTTCTTGGGAAAACATTCACTTTTATGCAAATACGATATTTTCGTTCGCCCATCGAAAACTGACTGCTATATGGAATTTTTCAACTCAAAAAGCGCGGACCAGGAATTCATTTTAGAACTATGGTTTCTTCGTGAAAACATCTTAGAATTGACCATAGATTACGAAAATGGGTTACCATTTTTTGTGAAAAGAATCGATGCACTCTAATGAATATAAACATAATAAACAAAAATAAACAAGCTAATGTTTATGCATAGCTATCTTTAATAAGCTTGCTACTTTTTAAATTTCTGTATTCTAAATGATCGATTTTTAAATCATTGAAATTATTATTTTTTTTATACATGTTATTGTTTGCACCAAGAAAATTGTAATTGAGTTTAATTCTTGTTGGATTAATATCGAATGTTGCAGTACGCAGCTTATAAAATTTAATTAGGATTTATTGAATAAAATTAACTTTGGAAATAATTTCCAGCTCTCCAAAGCTTGGTCGAGGCTGGGTTTTCACTGATTCTTGGGAGAACAAAAGAGAGATTAGACTGTAAGTGAATAGGAGAAGATGCGAAGAATGTGTAAAATAATTAATCTTTCATCAATCTCATACTATAATTTCGTTATTAACGAAAAATACAATGTGACATATAAGATCAATTTGACATATAATTTCCAGCGTAATTATAACAACTTTTGTTATAACAATTTAATGGAATATATGTTAGGGATTTTAAAACAATTTTGCATCAAAAAGTTAATTTCTTAAAAAATTTCGCACGCGAACATTTCGCAAAAAGGACTCGATATATATTCTTGATCAGCATAAATGATTAGCTTAGTCGATATATCCTTGTTCGTCTGTCCGTATGAGCGAAAGGATGGTAAGCACTGGGACCACCAAATTCGGATTGTATATTGTCAGGCAGATCAAGTTTGCATTAAAAATTTGCGACGCCCACTGTGGGGGCGTAATTCGTAAAACACAGACATCACTTTCAATTTAGAGAGTAAAATTGCTACCAACTTTCAACACTATTCGTAAGCAAATTTAATTAACAGCTTATTAACTAATTTTGTATTAACTTTGCAGAAGAATTGGCCAGCAGTTCGCACTTAACACGGACAAGAGAACCATGAGTGTCCATGAGTGTTGGTGGACGCAAAACTTTTTTATGTATTTTATATTTGCGTTAATTTAATTGTCTGCCTAAATGCTAACATGTATTGTATATTGAATTTTGTCCAACTGATCAGTCCCGATGCTGTAAGCTTTATTAATTGTTTAATACATTATCGCTATTAAAATTTTCTGTCTGAACGCTTGTAAACGAATTTGCCAGAGTTTGTAATTTTGAGCAACGATCAATTTTTTTTCAGCCATCTTTCTATTATATTTTCTTTTACTCTAGATTTTCTCTTACTCTAGAAGGTTTCAGGTCATCGGTTTGCCAATATTTTTATTAAAAAGAAACTAATTTTTTTTATTTAAAGTAACATTTTTATCAAAATTGTTACTTAACTAGTTTCGCTATATTATTGTTAAATGTTAGCTGCGTTTAATCAATGTCAAACCAAAACATGATTAATTGGATAGACACATCTATAAGCTTTGATAGGACTGTATATTGTTTGACGAAGAATACAAGTTTTACTTGACTTGTTAGACAATAGATCGAACTATTAAATCTACCCAAAATTGGACAGATCGTAACGGCCAATCTTTTTCTAGAGCAATTTTCCTTAGGAAAGTCTGAAACGTCTAACCTGTGACGGGCAGTTTGTGTGCCAAAATTAAAGTCCCTAGATCTTATAGTCATTGAGATCGATGCGACTAACACTCGGTTTGTTGATAGCAATCAAGAATATATATACCTTATGGGGTATGGCACGCCTCCTTTTGCCTTTTAAGTACTATGTACAAAACCATTACACTACTTTTTGCAAATTTTAAAAAAACTCCGGGTATTTTAAAGTTAAATTAATTTCAGGAAAGGAAAAAGCGGAGCAAACTACAGTGCGATGGTGTGGTTAACGGACTTAGAGCTCTAAAGCAATTGTTGAAAAAATCCCCAGATTTGCTCTCTAATCTTGGAAAGCCTACAACGAACGGACAAAATATTTGCAGACAGTGAAAGGATTTAAATGCAAAAATTCCATAAATCCAATTAACATAAAGCTGCATATCATATATTGTAATGGGAACGGTAACGGGTTAGAGTCTCAAACAGATTAACCAGCAACATGTACCGAAAGTGTAAAGAAATTTCATTTGAAGCTTACCATGTGCCAGGAGATTGATTTCAGCTACCTGCATCTTTTTTGCTGTTGCTGACATTCAACCAAAAGGGGTGACGGTTGATGTACAACTTTGCTTGTGGATTACCACAAACGATCCTTTGACTTTTCCTGCTAAGCGATCATAAAGTGTGGATTATGCATTTATGGCCCCCAGCTTACACCCATTGCAATTCCAGGTTCAGTTCAGTTACAAGTCACACCTAGGTTGGTGCGGTTTAATCCGAGACCACCAAAAGATCATGGAGTGTTCATTTAATCTGCTCCGTTGCATGCAAATTGTGACTCAGGCGTGTCGCTGACAATGATGCTCTCTGCTTACCTTTGACTGCTTACTATAATCCTTTTTAAGGCAGACAGTCGAGATCTCTGTATAGATTTGTATAGGAGAGTTCAAGCGGACTACCCAGAAGCTTTGTATATTTGTTTGACTCTTTTCGCTAATCGCGGAAAAGTCAAAGGCAAAAGCCATCGGGAAAAAAACTTGAGCTGCCTATTGACCAACATTCTGACCTTCCGATCGAGTTCTGATCCTGAAGCATGAAATGCACTATATATCAAACCCTATTTGCGAAAATGACTTAAGCTCCAAAAAGCAAATTTTGTACGATAGAGTATTTTTGAATTATTTTAGATTTCGTTAAGTTACGTTATAATTGAGAGGCAAATATCTCCGTAAAGATATACAATTAAAATTTAATAATTTGGTTGCAGACGCTGTTGGTATTTATGAACATATTTGCATGAGAAAACGAGTTTTGGAAAAATTTCGGATACTTCATTTTTGCAAATACGGCTCGATGTGTATGAAATTAAGACTGAACGACTATGTAGATCACAATGGATGGCAGTCTACACTAGTATCAAAAGCAACGAAATTTCGTTTTATGGTATATGGCACATAGCCTAAAGAGTACACCCTTTTTTTTTTACTTTAGCATCTATGTACTTAAGTCAAGTCTTCACAGTAAAAAATATATACTTGGAAAGGTCGTTTAAAATCCGTTTAAATGACACAAAACTTTCCTAAACCCATTAAGTACTCTTCGAAAATTTCGAATTTATGTAAAAGTCACTTTTCAAAACTTTTTCCTACTTTTTACACAAAAAGTGGCTTTTTAGTAATTTTCGAAAAATCATAAAAAATACTAGCAAAAATATTTTTGAAACAATTTTTTTTGCAGTCACTCAAGAATTTTTTAAGGAAAGTTTTATTTTATTCAAACGGAATTTAAACGACCTTTCCAAAAATGTGTAGACTTGACTTACATAGCTGTTAAAGTAAAAAAAAGGGTGCATACTTTAAGCTGTGAGCCACCGTATGTATCTGCATCTTCACACTTCTTGCCATTTACGTTTCCTTGACATGACTATATTGACAATATCTTACCAACAACTAGTATAAGGTTGTAGGAAAACAAATTCATTTTTTCGTACCTTATTTTTTAAGTTAATTTATTACAGATTGTCTGATTAAGAGGATAATTTTAAAACTTCACTCTCAAAAAAGATGATAGTCGCTTAATGCTAAATCCGGACTATGCGGTGGATAAATAAAACTTCCCATCCAAGCTCCAAGATGACATGCCGGTCTGCTTTCGTAATCTCGATGATCTTATCAGAATTTTCGACGGTGGGTCTACCAGTGCGAGGTGCATTTTTACTGTCAAAATTTCTAGAATTTCCATTTTTAGCCGAGATAGGGACGATAGGGACCATAAACTTAGCTCACATTTTCAGACGCTTGCATTTTAACCTTTATCACTAAGAAAACTTAAGCTAAAAATAATTTTTCGTCTTTTTTTTATTTTTTTGATATGCAAACACTAGTTAATTTGTTCTTTGGCGCGATTTGTATGTACACAGAAAAAAAAGCCGTTCTAAAATCAAGCCTAAAATACTTAATTTAAGCCTTCATTTTTTAAGTATGTTTCTAGGATCAAGCTGATCAATCAAGCCTATATCGGGATTAAAATGGCAAAATATGCAAAAATTACTTGATTCTCTCTCGGCCTATCTCATTTCAACTGGTCTGGTGGCTCAGTGGTTAGAGTTGCCGACCTGTTTGAAAAAACCTGGGTTCGATTCCCACCGTCAATTAAAAAAAAAGAGGAAAAAATAAAGAAATGTTAATTAAAAATATTTAAAATCAAAATAACTCTTAAAAATAATAATTTAAAAAAAAAGTTTAAAATAAAAATTAAAAAAAAATTAAAAAAAAAAATTTTAAAAAAAACGTTGAAAAAAAAAATTTTAAGAAAATGAAAAAAAAAAGTTAAAAACTAAAAATTTAAATGTAACAAAAAACATTATAATTAATACAAAATTTTGTAGCCTGAATTTAAGCATTTCAGGATTGAACGGGATTGAAAAAATCAAGTTTTCATACTTGGTTTAAGAAAATCCGAGATTACCCCACTTCTGACATCGTTTTGGATTGAATTCGGGCTAAATATCCCGGAATTTTTTTTCTGTGTAATTAAATTAATATATTTCAAGACTGAAACGAACTTAAACATGAAAAATCTTGATTTGTTTCTGAGTGTAGCAATCAAGTTTTTTTTTTTAAGAAATAAAAAAAAAAATTACCCATAGTGCAGCTTACTTTCAGCTAATGTAATCAATGAGGTAAGCGACAATGAGGTAAGCGAAAACCCAAACTCTTTTCAGCTAAGTTAATCGATAATACTATCAGCATTGAAAACAGCGGACAGCCAAAGAACTCCTCGTAAAATCACATTATCTAGTACGAAATTTAACATATTCGAAGCAATATTTAGTATTGTTGTTTACACTTCAACCAAGTGACACAGGTTACCATTGACAACAGGATTTAAGGGCATGACATTGGAAACTGGAAATGCGGTTCATATATAGAACTAGTGGTATCCTCTTGTGTGCAACACTCAATATTAATTCAAATTGCCAATACCAACCGTCAAATGTACCGTATTTAGGAGTATTAAGCATATAATCAAATGTATTGCTGAAATAGTGTGATATCTGTTACTGATGGTTTTGTATAAACGATGAAAAAAGATTTTTCACATAAATAAAAAAGAAAGGTATCACGCTATCAGCAGGTACTGATTACTGATCCGTCATAAGTTAAAGAGAGATTACTAATTAAAAAACGTGCTGAAATTAACGGCATACAGAATCTACGCTTGCTGACTATTACTTCCGATTTCCTATTCAAGCTAAATGAAATAACTATCAAAATGGCGTAGGGAAAACAAACAAACAAAAGTTCAATCACTTAACCCTTTCTGTCAACAGGTAAAAGTGCCCTCCCCTAACCTTATAAGTATAATAAGAAACGATCTCCTCTTTGCTTGGACTACAGGTTCCTGCTGTCAAATTCCAGCTGTCTCCCTAATATGGGGAATGTCAGCAATAGATACATTTAAATGTAACTGCGAGCACAATCTAAGATCCTGAGCATTATCACTGGGGCACCGTCGTATGCTCAGAATTGGAGTATCGGCATTCTGACCATTCTTCCCATTGAAGATCACTGCGGACGGCAGTCCGCGCTAGTGACGAAAGCAGCACGAAGTGTGCGAAAGCGACTAGCATATATACACAGGAAGAATGGAAAATTTGCTATGACTGCCCGATCAGGTCGAGCTATATACCGATCGAAAGGTATCAATTAAACTTACAAATGTGCATACTAAGACTTTTGAAAACTCACCTGGTTCATGAGATAAACAGGTGTAAGTGGGAGGGGCAAAATTTAAATGATTGGAGCTAATGGGGCCGTTGGAGCCTTTTTGATTTTTTTTTTAATTTTTAACTATTCTAATCAAAAATACGCGTCGAATGACACCTTGATCATCAAAATCCGATCACTGGTTCAGAAGATAATTAATTTTGAAATTTTTGGTGCCCTTCTCAAAACGAGATGAAAAGTCAGTCTGTTTGTTTGTCTGTTTGTCTGTTTGTTTGTTTGTAAGGATCAAATCGTTGATTTAGCTTAAAAGTTTGAATGAGGACTTGTTCCCGATCAAAAATCTAGAAACGTTTGTTCTACGACTTTTTCGAAAAAAGCTAGTTTAGCGGGAAATCGCTAAAAACCGCTAAAATTAAAACCCTTATAGCAGTCAAACGATAAAAGCTACAGATGCGATCTATATATCGTTGAAAAGGTATTTTGAAGGGCTTACATGCATACCTTTTAACTTTTTTTCTAAAGTACATAGGTAAATTGCTACAGGTGACATAAGGTATTTTCCCCCACGTTTTGGCGGTTTTTGAGAAAACGCCGCTAACGATTTTTTTTAAATTTCAATATGTTTTAGTTTGTAAAATTTCGCGTTTTTTGATATATGACACAAAAAATTTTACCGATAGGTTTGGAAGATATAACCTATTAACTGAATATATACGTTTTACTTTGAATTGGAACAGGGCAGCAGCAACAAAGTGTCATAGCAGCCAGTCTGATTGTTTGGATAGCTTAAATGTTTGAATGAGGACTTGTTCCTGTTCAAAAATCTAGAAACGTTTGCTCTACGACTTTTGCGAAAAATCGCTAGTTTAGCGGGAAATCGCTAAAAACCGCTAAAATTGAAACCACCATAGCATCCAAACGATAGAAGCTACAGATGCGATCTATATATCGTTGAAAAGGTATTTCGAAGGGCTTTTTGCACTGCTTGCAGCGTAATGCGGAAATTACCTGTTAGCTGAATACATACATTTTACTTAGAATGGGAATAGGATAGCAGCAGCAAAGTGTCATAGCACCCAGAGTTTAAGAGTGCTGATAGCTTTTGCGCTGGGCATGTGTGTTTGTAAAGGGGACCAGTGTTGCCAGACAATTTGCTTTAGCTTGTACAAACAATAATCAAAGTTGACAAAGCTATACTGTCAAAAAATATTGCAATTTCAAAATTTCTGAGGTCTTATTCAAAAATTTCTGATATCCCACAAAAAAAACCTCTTTACGAGGTAAAAGTCTAGTGACGAAAACATTTTCATGCCCCAAAATTTCTGATATCCAATTTTGTGACGAATAATATTAAGTTTTACATATAAATTATTTTAAGCAAAATTTTTGCATTCGGCACTGCGCAAAACAGTGAGTGAGTTTTATTTGGTATGAAGAATTGATATTATACATTTTAGCGCAATGTGCCGAGTGCCAAAATTTTGCTTAAAATAATTTATATGTAAAACTTAATATTATTCGTCACAAAATTGGATATCAGAAATTTTGGGGCATGAAAAGGTTTTCGTCACTAGACTTTTACCTCGTAAAGAGGTTTTTTTTGTGGGATAAGATAATACATCTAATGGCGAACTACAACAAAAAGCTCTCTTTTCGCTCAAATCATCATGCAAGGTGGTTAACTCGGGCTTGCAGCCGAGCCCGCCCTCAACACACCGACCTTCCAGCCCACCAGTAAACCATGAGAGCCCCGCAGCTATGAAAGAAAGAAAAACGTCAAAACAATTTGAAGTCTCGGATTTAAGTCCTTCATGTGCCGCCAAGGTACCAAATATTTCAATGTTTGGTGCTCATATTCCAACTTTCCTTCACAGGCAAATGGCTTCACAATGTCATAATATGATAACGTAACGATTCTTCTTTTTGGGTCTTTGGGTCTTCTTTGATTCACGATCTAATAAGTCGCCAAACTTTTGCGATGGAGCTGGCTTTCTACCTCGTTTCTCCTTTGTCTCGGAAAATGAACGACAGAAAACACTTGTTTTTGAACACTGTATTACTTGAGATATTAAATCATTGATACTTTAGTTTACGAATTAAACAGATTTCAGACAAACACTTTCGCGTTAATTTGGCACGATTCTATTTTTTTTGGCAGCTTTAACACGTGATCACTTAAGTATAAATGCAAGAGACCGAAAATATTAAAAGCGAAATCGACTCAAAAGGGAGATCATATAGAAGGTTCGTTATCAGTGCTCTATAGTATGTTTTTAATTTTTGTAAATAATTGCATAATAATTGCAATTGGATTTGAAGTGACGTGGATGACGTTTCTATTATTTTTTCCATCACTGTATATGGCTTGAACAAATTTATATTGGACGAACGAAAAAATATAGCATGTTTCCCCAATGAAAACGGTATTCACATCCTTAATTATTGTTAACAACTAAGTCTTGACAATTCTTAAAGCTCACACATCGACAATATCAAAAATCAATCAACCAATGTTGAAATAGTCGACTCGCGGGCCCAATAAAATTATTCCCCTGTTTTTACCCATTTCAAAATCTTCTTTTTTGAGCAGAGGATATTGGAATTTGCAATATTTTGGTGTGGGTATGCTGTTCAGTTTTTTACTGCAGTAACACTGGACAAGCATTTTATACTCAAAATTGGAAAATAAATTTAAAAAAATGATTAAATGTGGGGTTTAGGGAACTCTTTCCCTTTGCAACCAGACAATGATCCAAAGAAACGACCACTTAAAGCAAACAAGGCTTGCCTACAATACGGATCAACTTCCTCCACATCTCCTCCAATCACCAAAAATTTGGTCATATGTAGAATTGTTGCAATGATCTATATATAAGGTTTCCATAGCTTTCGATATCGACCAAGTCGGAGCTTAATAGCAGTTTTGGTAAAGAAACAATTAAGTCACTTGAAGCTTTGTGCACTTAATACCAAATTCCGATAAATATATATTATTCCTATGGTAGCTATGTACATTAGGGTGTCCCTTATTTGTCGAAGTCAATATTTTTAAACGCATACGGGCTAGTTCTGTTCATTAGGTCCTAAAGCACTCAGAAATAAATTTTTTCCTCAATCGGAGTATGATAACTCGTGCCGACTTGGATCGGAAAATTTAAAGATTATATGGGACATAAAAATTTTTTTTTTATTTTTTTAATTTTTTATTTTTTATTTTGTTTATTAGGTCCTAAAGAACTCAAAACCAAGTTTTCACCTTAATCGGAGTACAAGAACCCATTCAAATTTGCATCGAAACATGAAAAATCATCGAAAAATGTATAATCCGTGTTAAAATACTGTTTTTTCATGTTTCGATGCAAATTTGAATGGGTTCTTGTAATCCGATTAAGGTGAAAACTTGGTTTTGAGTTCTTTAGGACCTAATAAACAAAATAAAAAAAAAAAAATTAAAAAAATAAAAAAAAATTTTTTTTTGTCCCATATAATCTTTAAATTTTCCGATCCAAGTCGGCACGGGTTATCATACTCCGATTGAGGTAAAATTATTTCTGAGTCTTTAGGACCTAATGACAGAACTAGCCCGTATGCGTTTAAAAATATTGACTTCGACCAAATAAGGGACACCCTAATGTACATATGTATTTTTAAGATATAGTGGACCGATTTGAATCACCAGACCAGACCGATTTAACCCTTATATGCAGGTGTACATTTAAGTAATACAAAAATTAACCAATGCAATCCTGCAAATTATTTTGCAATTCACAACAAAAATAAATTATAAATTTGCTAAAACTGTACACCCAAAATTGAAGGTAATGCCAGTTTTTTTTTCCAAATTACGCCCCCCACAGTGGGCGTGGCAATTTCTGTTTAGAACAAAATTGATCTGTCTGACATTAGTCAGAAGTCTTCATTTCATATTTGGTGCTTCTTGGTCTTCCTATCTCTGAGATCCTTTTGATCATACGGAGAGACGGACAAGGGTAAATCGACTAGGCTGTTGATGTCGATCAAGAATATATAAACTTTGGGGGGTCTGCCACGCCTCCTTTTGCCCGTTACACACTTTAACCAAACAAAATATACCAGCACAGGGTAATTACAAAAATGTTTATTAAAATTTTAAGCTTGCTGCCTAAATCTCTTGATTTTATATTGGACAACAGTACAATTGCGTGTGTATGAGGTTTTGTGTATTTATATGTACATACATATGTATGTATGTATGTAAACATATGTAAGGGATTAAGTGTCTGACCGCAGGTATCTCGTAGTACTAGTAGACTCTCGACTACGACGTTTTTAATTGAGCGTACAAAGATAATGTTAACTTTTTTTTTGTTTTGAAACTAAAATGCCGTTTAACTGAAAAGGTTGATGATCACCGAGGTAGGAATTGATCTGTAATTCCCATTTCTCTTCTGATAGAGTAACAAAATTAATGTTTTATTTTTCGTTCATTTAGCTGAATGATTTTCAGTTTGTAATGAAATTCGGCGATATAACGACAGAATTTGTTTGTAAATTTGTAATTTTATATACTTTCTTTATATTAAATGAAAAATTTTTCGTGGATGGCAGTCGACCAAGTACAAAAGAGGCCAAATCGAGGCTTATTATAAGACATTCTTTAAACAGTGGTTACAATTGAAGAATTTATGAATATCAAACATGCCAAATTTCAAATCTCTAGCTATATGTGCATATGTATGTGTAGTACATTTTTTTTTCTTATACTTCTACCTATTCCTACTGGGCTGAAACAAATCGTAGTGACACATACACATTGTGTGTATTACACACACGCTCATTTTTTTAAGTATTGCCAGAGGCAGTGAGAGAGCGAGAGCGAACTCAAGGAGCTCGACCGACTCCGTCGTGGTTGTTGTTCCCTTTCTTTACTTGTACTGCGGTGGTGTCTGGCAACGCCCCTTTAAATATAGTGATTTCATTGGACCACGGCCATAAATTTATTAGTTTTTATTGATATTGTATTGATGTTTGAATTATGCGTAACGCGTTGAAAATGTTTTCCTTTAGTCTTTACTTTGCTCATTTATTTTTTTCAAAATAAAAAAAACTGTTATGAAAGTCAGTAAAATTAAGAGAGTCATAAACTTATCTCTTTTGTGCTAACACATTCATCTGTGTCTGTATGGAAAGAACAATTTAAGCAAGTAAATTTAAGTAAATTTCTTCGATAAGTTTTAAATGCTCTTTATACCTTTAATAGTTTTTATTAAAATAATATGTAGTATGTACAAGCGATTTTTACTAGAAGGACAGATTAAATAAAAACATCGAAGCTATACAGCAATATATTTATGTATGTATATACTATCAATATATATATTCTTTGTCAAGTAGCACTTTTAAGTATGAACCGATGTAATGATATTATATTTGTATTAGTCATTAAATATATATTTTGTTTCAAGATCATGGCTGGATATGTATGTACAAAGCATGTACATATGTATGTATATGTAAGTACATATTGTATGTAAATATTTGAAGAAAAATGTTCGGCTTAGATAGAAAGGTGGTATCATAACTAGGAACCAGAGTGAGTACCAGAGTAATATGAACGACTTATGCTTACACATAGGCGTATGCCTACGCACACACACACACACACGCACGCACACACACACACATGCGAATAATGCTTACCCAATTGGTTTGACACACAAACCCACACATAGAAATTAAAACAAAACGCCTGCGGCTCTCGGATAAGCAACAACAACAACATAACTGTGCAACCACACAAACTAACGAAGCATGCGCCCAACCCAACCCAACGAGAGAGAGTGAGATGAAGCGCGATTGTTGCGGCGATGGACCAAGCGGGTGAACGGAGGCAACAACCACCAGCAAGAAAAGGCGCACACTGCGTGCGCCAGAAGAGAGCAGCTCGATGCGCTGCATGCAGCACCGTCGCCGTCGCACCGTCGCACCGTCGCTCGCTGCCTGCTGTCGTCGTCAGTGATTCGTTTTGTACGTTGCTAGACTCTCTCGCTGGGTTTTGGAATTCAGTCGACAACGATAATTACCGGTGGATGTATCTCGAGCGTAGCGACTGAGACCAAAACGACCGAGCCGACCAGCAACCAAGATACCCGCGCGTGCTCTTCTGCCCATCGACAGAAAAACGAACAGAAACGCGAAGCGAACAGAAACGGTAGCAAGAAACGGTAGAAGTAGAGTATTCGAAATATAACAACATTCGAAAAGTGTATTTGAAATAACATATACTCGTATAACAAAACGAAACTCGAATTAACTTTGTGCTAAAAATATTGTCAATAGTGCCGACGTCGATGTCAGCGCACTGTGAAATTATAAAAAGACAACAAAAAAGTAAACAACAACAACAACAACAACAACAGCAACAACAAGTTTGCGAAAAGCTGGCGTCGTGGAAAGACTATAATTATATGAACGTTTATGAGATTATATAAATGAGAAGCGTGCCATAATTGCAACAATATCAGAAAGAGCATTAACAGCAAGGCGACCGTTGTCTAATAACAATAATCAAATATCCCAGCTAAATAAATAAAGGGAAGTGTCCGAAAATTGGTAGCCTTCAGTGAAAATATCAGAAGTCCGCATTGCAGCGGCAACGATACCAACAAACGACGGGCAATAAAATTGCTAATATGATTGACGCCGCCTGCAATTATTTGGACCACTTTGCATTGTCTCAGCCGACATCAGTACTGCAACAACATCAGCAGCATCAGCAACAACTTCAGCAACAGCAACATCAGCTGCAATTGACATCGCCAGATCATGATCAACAGCAACAGCAACACCAACCGACGCATGATTTCATTAACGCCACCAACACCTCCAACACCTGCAACTCCAATGCTTCCTCTCTATTAACGCTGTACGCCAAACAAACAGCGACTGCATCATCAAAGGAGACAGCATCGACATCGACAGCGACATCGACATCACACCAAGTGATGCCGACAATGAAAATGGAAATGCAATATCCGCCGCAGGCATCATCAACTGGCAGTGCATCGCCCAACTCCAGCATATCGCAATCGGCGGCATCCTCCGCCTCGGTCTCACCCAGCATTTTCCCATCTCCAGCGCAATCTCTCGCCTGCATATCGGCTAGTCCTCTGGCCGCAGGTGGCTCTTCCTCTTCCTCGGCCTCCGCCTCGGCCTCTTCCTCGTCACCGTCATCGGCGTCATCATCGGCGGCAGTGGCAGCAGCGGCAGCAGCTGCGGCTGATTTGGGTGCCGCCGCGGTGGCCAGCGCTGCCTATGGCTGGAATACTACCACCTACCCATCGCTGCCAACTAGGTAGGTACCACTCCCTATCCGGTCTACATACATACATATTCCGTGCTCCCGATTTCTTTCATCTCTCTGCACACATTTTGCACACGCAATAAACTGATTCGTCCGTTGTTTCCGTTTCGATTGCAGAACTCAATTTCCGTATGCTCAATACGCCACCGATTACTACGGCAATGTGGCAACGGTGGGCGTGGCAGCGTCGGCAGCATCGGCCGCTTGGTTCTCACATCAGGAGCGCCTGTATCAGCCGTGGTCATCACAGAGCTATCCCAGCTTCAATTTCGATGACATCGCCTTCCAGACGCAGCTCCAGCGCCGCTCCGTGCGCTGCACCTGTCCCAACTGCACCAACGAAATGAGCGGACTGCCGCCCATTGTCGGGCCGGATGAGCGTGGGCGGAAGCAGCACATCTGCCACATCTTGGGCTGCGAGCGCCTTTACGGCAAGGCCTCGCATCTCAAGACCCACTTGCGTTGGCACACGGGGGAGCGTCCGTTCCTCTGCCTCACGTGTGGCAAGCGCTTTTCGCGTTCCGATGAGCTGCAGCGCCATGGACGAACGCACACCAACTACCGGCCATATGCGTGCTCCATCTGCTCGAAGAAGTTTTCCCGCAGCGATCATCTGAGCAAGCACAAGAAGACCCATTTCAAGGACAAGAAGACGAAAAAAGCGCTGGTTGCTGAAGCCAAGGAACAGTCGGCTTTCATCAAGCTGGAGAAGCCGGACAAGACCTTGCCCACTAATAAGAAGATCAACTCCAGGAGCACAGCAGTGGCAACAGTGGCAGCATCGATGCCCGTTAGCGGTGAACAGTTGAAGCAGGAGCATCCTGAGACTCCAAGCAATCTGGGATATGCACCTTACATGAATCTGCATCTGCAATCTGGAGCAGCCGCGGCGGCGGCGGCGACGGCGACGGCAACGGCGGCAGCTGCGGCGACGGCGGTCTCAACAGATCTGCCACTGCCACTAGCACCACTAGCACCACCTCCACTGTTCCAGTCGCAGCATCAGAGGGAAGCCAACAGAAGCCGATATGACCCCTGGACAAATATCAGCAGCAGCAACAATAGCAACAACAGCAACAACAACAATGACATGACAGAAATGAATCACAGTCAAACTACCTCAGAGAGTATCAGACCCACTTTATCGGCTAGATCGGTGGCCAACTCCAACCAGACGCAACACTACGCAGCGCTCGCCATGCAGAGTGAGTCGCAGCTGGCAACGGAGTACGGCCTGACCATGTCCGGACTGGCGAGCGGAGCCAGCGACAGCAGCAGCAACAGCAACAGCAGCAGCAACCATTCAAATGGTGGATATGCCAGTCCCATTGGTCCCATGAAGTCGGAGTTTGCCGGCAGCTACCCGACAGAGTTTGCAAACAGCACCGGATATGGCTATGTCCATAGTCATCATCATCATGCTGCCCATCACAGCCATGCCCATCATCATCATCACCAGAATGTGTGGGCCGCCGCTTATCATCATCCACACACAACGGCCTAGGCCGGATTGATATCCGAGCTATCCAAAATTCATGTTGTTAACACTGAAAATGTGCATGCAATTTTCATTTTATGTATATTTTCTTGATCATTTTTTATTTAATATGTTATAAGGTGAATTTGGTTAAAACCGCCATAATCTTGCGTACACTACATACAAGAATGTATGTACATATATCAAGACCCCAATAATTCATTCTAATCAATCCCAAACGTATACCGATGTCCTCTAGTTTTTGTTTTGCTAGTGAATACATATATAAACATATATTTTTTACATAGCATTATTTACCTATAAATAAGTAAAAAATAAATAAAAATATCAGCACAATTTTTTTTTTTTTTTTGTAGTGTAAGGTTTTTTTTTTGCAAGTATGTACATATTTCTTTATTAACTAATATATAGTATATACCATATTCATAGTTGTAAACCATAATATTGTAAAATGTGTTAGTTTTCTTTAAGATGTTTTTTTTAAAGGAGAAGAGAGTAAAATGCGTGCAAAAAACTGTAATAAAAAAACAAAAAAAAATGAACACCTGGTTTTACATGCAGTTTAAATTTCGCTTATCCAGTAGATAGAATTCCACACACTCGATATCTGACTTGGAAAAGTCTCGGACAAGTTTGTTATCACCCTTATAAATGGGCCCCTTGCAGAAGTGAGATTCCTCGTTCTCACAGCTTCTACTACTCTAAAGTCATCTTACATACTCGAATATTACATAGTACATATAACATAATATAGATTAAAGCATTTTCAAAGTTAGGTTCGTGGTGGCCATCGTTATTAAAAATTGTTGGTATATTTTGATTGGCTTTAAAAGAACTTCAGCTGTCTCGATACTTGGCTGCATCGGTAAGATACATATGTACATATGTAGCTGCCTGAAATTTTCTTTTGTTCTTTTAATTTAGTACTGTTGAATAAAATTGAGTGCAACTTAAAAGTAAATAACGAGCAAATCAATACACTTTATGAAAAAAACTATGTTTACTGTCTAATAAGGATAGATGCCTCCAATATCTGCGCAAAGTACTCGAGGCAGCTTAACAAACCATATATACTGTATTGCCAAAGCCATGTAAAGGGAATATTGAACGTTAATGTTAGTTGATTGTGTGTATTGTTGATACTACACGTATATATGTTATTTGTTGTTAGTGCATTATTTTTGGGAAAAGTATTGAATAATGTTGTGTTTCGAGAATGTGCACGCTGTTGCACTTAACTAAAAACGGCAAGTAAATATTTAAAGTACTTACTAAGAAATATATCCACAAAATGTTTTAATGCAAATGTATTCAAAAAATTTGATAAATTGGAAGCTCAAGCCATATGGCCAAAAAGGCCACGGAATTGTGTCTGCCATTATGCAATTTTCTATCCAGCACTGTGATTCAAACTTTCATATGGGGATTGGTGCGGCCTGTTGCTGCAGTCAGTCCCCCTCTGTACAGTGACAAATGTATTTGAATCGAGCCAGTGTTGTGTAATGGCGCGGATCACGGCAAAGCAATCGGCTTAGTCTATACTCGAAAAGGTAAGCCGAGCGTTTTTTTCGAACGCTTTGGTCCTTATGTCATGAGATTTTCAATGAACCATTGAGTTTATCTTCTGTCGGCCTTTTGACTTTAAAGCGTGCATGTCGCCGTGGGCAACTTACCACCCCTTTGTGAGAAGAGGATAGGTTGTCTCCCGTCAAGTGAGGTAAGTGTCGAACTGCTCCGCAATCTCCTGAAGATATCTGCGACAGTTGTAGCTGCTAATTAATTTCAGTGCTTTATGGCTATCAAAAAGATGCATAATAGGGTGCATAAATATATGCACCATATATGTATGTACATATGTACATGTGTATGGCATCATAGTAAATTATGGTATTTAGAAAAACTGTAATCGAAGAGGGAAATGTGCGTGATAGGTAGAAGGAGGCGTTAAATTAACACCAAATTAACATCAAATTAAACACCAAAATGAGACTAAATTTAAAATCAATGTCTTGAACATATACAGTCAGGGACATAAGACATATTAGATAAACCTTTTATTTCGAGAGAAATTATTCCCATTATCAGAGAGATGCACCGATGGTTTTTTAACTCATTAAGGCAAGACCTGTTTGCTCTTAAGTGTCCGTTTTTTTTTGGCTCAAGTTCTTGTTTCAATGAGGAAGAGTCTGAAGCCCACCTTTTCTGCACTTTTCCAATTTATTTTCCAAATTTCAGTATAAACATGCTTGTTCAGTGTTACTGCAGTAAAAAACAGCAAATCCCACACCAAAACATTTCCATCACCATGTTATCGGATTTGTCTTATTCCCGACAGTAAAAAGTTATTTTTGGCTGGAAGATCAGTTTAAAAGCAAAAATAAAAAAACAAATCCATGTTAAACGTTGCCAAGACTTTTGTCCCCATGAAATACCAACGTTTTGTAAATAAATTAAAATTTAAAATTCATACATAAACACAACTTTAATGGCAATTATTGACTAAGATAAGGAAATATAAATCAATAATTTACTGCATATGTACATACTTATATAATATGTATGAGAAAACTGGCGATAGCTCGCGAGATAAGCAAATTTCCAGAGCTTTTGTCCATGACGGTGTAATATGCCCACCTGGGGGCATCTCCGATCCCATAAAGTATATATATATTCTTGATCGGACTATGTCCGTCTGTCCGTATAAACGAAAGGAGCTCAGAGATGATAACAGCTGGACAATGAATTTATTAACTTTGCACTTAGGCTAAGTATTTAAGAATGATCGCTTTTCAATTTATCGGTCTCATCAACTCAAAGTGATTTCAATTCGCAGATTTTCACGAAACATTATAAGAGCAATTCCACAAAATCTTACCGAAAGTAAAAGCCGGAACAAGCCTGAATAAAATGGATTTTATCAGAAATTTGGGGGTTGAAATTGTACTTTTCTGTATGAAAACACACATGTTTTTCAGCAAGAAACGAAGAAAATTATGAGTTTTATGAGAATTTTTTGCAAATAAATATGTACAAAAAATATTTTCATTTGCTTAAATCTGATTGGATAAAAAATATGCCAGCCTAAAGTTAAAAACTATTTATCCGTTCTTGAATTTAAAACCGTTTGTTCTTAAAATTTCAAACTAATGTGCTCCCTTATTTTTAAAATGAATATAAAACGATCTTAAATAGAAATTCCGATTGATCGTTCTTTTGACAGCTATATAAAATATGATATATGAAAGTCAGAATATATAAAACCATTAAAATCATAAAATCGGTGAAAACATCGGTGACAATTCTAATTTACGTATTTCATGGTAAGACGAACTGTGTTTTTGGGGCTTAACCTCAAGTGCCACTTACTCAACTTTCAACAATTCAATCAGTTCTAAGAATTTGTCGCTAATTGACACCACCTTCGAGCAACGCGGGCAAGGTATCCTTATAAGTAAGTATTGTCACACTTTCTTTCCAAGCAGTAGTAGCCCTTTACTAGACAAAAAAGTTATTTCTGCTCTTTAGGCTTGATGGGAAGGTTAATTAAGACAATTAAGTGGCGAGCCCTCTTGGAAATCTATTTGATCACTCTAATTTTTATTAAAATTGAATTTAACACAGATGTCTTACACGCACTTGACAATTGACCGGCCGCACTTTGTGTTTCAGCTTACACACATCTGAGACCGCCTTTTTCCACAGAATAAGGCTTGAAACTGCAGCGCCCGGTTAGTGATCCTGTCAGTACCTCGCCGACCAGCAGCATGAAAACTGAAAATTGAGTTGAGATTATCACTGCTTAGGCCCTTGAGCATTCTTTGTGTTAAGCAAGCGTGTCCAAAGGTCCAAGAGAAATGCGGTTTAGGGACCTTCAGACAAAGAAACGAAAGCAACAACATCGACATGACTTAACTAGAAAATACTTAACATTGTCCACTTACAATTTATGGGTATTTAGTTTGTGTTTCTTTCATTTTCACTTTTTTCACTTTTTTCTCTACATTTACTCTAGATATGTAGGTATATAAATATATGTTATTTTATATTTATCTTATGATTGCAGTATTTTCAGTATATATGTATATATAATGTAAATGTATTTTGGCTGCGTCATTTGTTTTATTATTAACAAATTGAACTATTTCATTCGTTTGGCCTGAGGTAAGTTATAAATTAATAATAAATAAATAAATAAATAAATAAATAAAATAAATAACATTTCTGATATAATACTATCTATACAATTGTATGAAAATTTGCCAAGAGTTTTATGGCATTTTGGTTTATAAATAATTTTCTGAAAATTTTGAGCAAGGAACAAGGAACTGATTGATGTTCAATGATTATAAAGTTTTAACAATCATAGATTTTTTTCGGCGGAGTTTCAAGTCCAAACGTAATTTTTGACTTTCTTTATACAGTATAATATTTGATTGATTGATTGAAAATTGTGATTAAGTATTAAATATTTTAGTATAATATTCAATATGTATAATTGTATTTTAATGTTTAAGCTTAGTTAGTTAAGACTATACATATTTATTGATACATCATTGGATCTGATCGGAAGTCGTAATAATTTTTTCATTCTTTATGTACATATGTTTATTGCTAGTCGCCTTTCGAGTCCTTAGAGATGCTTTCGTCGCTATAATTTGGTATATAGGTTCCTAGATACTGGGCACAGATCAATTCGATTTTAAATTTTGATCGGACTATGTCAATTAGCTGCCATAGAAACGATTGATTGAAAATTATGATTAAGTATTAAAAATGTTGATTCTCGATATATTTTAACCTATTTTCTATTATGTCGAACATCCTGACTAAGTCTGACTTAAATTGGTCTACTATATCATATATCTGCCACAGTGCGAAACATTTTTTTGTTTTTTACATATATTAACCAATTGACAGGGGGTGGAGCCCCTTGTTTTTATTTTTTTTTTGCGAGTGCGAAAGGTGGCGTGGAAATATTCGAAAGCAAACTTAATCTGATTACGACATCGCTGCAAAATACCAAACTTAGTGTATAAAGCTATTGTAGTCTCTGAGATCTTGGTGTTTCATAAAAAAAAAATAAGATTTATAAGACAATGCCATAATATATAATCTGTGAGTTTAGTTGAGATAACTCAAAGAGCAACAAAGTTGTTCTTACTCAACCAATTCTATAAAGTGAAAAAATATCCCAGACTCACAACATATTATCTATGTGTGTGTATGTTGTGTATAATTTCAGCCTCAGATGGATAGATAGATAGATAGATAGATAGATACAGTCGAACTTCCCTAACTCGAATCACCATTATCCACGAAAAAAGTTCGAGTTAGGGAGACTTCGAGTAGAAGTAGGAAGTAGAATTAGATAGATAGATAGATAGATAGATAGATAGATAGATAGATAGATAGATAGATAGATAGATAGATAGATAGATAGATAGATAGATAGATAGATAGATAGATAGATAGATAGATAGATAGATAGATAGATAGATAGATAGATAGATAGATAGATAGATAGATAGATAGATAGATAGATAGATAGATAGATAGATAGATAGATAGATAGATAGATAGATAGATAGATAGATAGATAGATAGATAGATAGATAGATAGATAGATAGATAGATAGATTCGACAGTTAAATAAAGCCTTTGTACTTTTTAAATACAGGGTCTAAAAGTGCGCTAAACGCGAAGAACAAAATCAATTTAAGTGCCAAGTAAATGCATAACAAAGTTACTGCATATGGAGAAGATCCTTTGTATGTTCGTGTGGGTGCAAGTCCTTTCAGCTTGTATATGTATTGCTTTGAGTCACGAGTAGTTTCCAGAAATGCGCTTGGTCATTGTGGGGCCATTAGCAGCGCTAAGCTGGCGTCCGTCCTTTCAGCGCTGTCCCTTTTTTGTGCTGTCAGCATGAAAAGTGGAAACTTTATTGACTGCACATATGTCGCACTTTTCTTGGGTTACATTGGCTACTGGCCACTGGAGTTTCTGTTGTTGTTAGTTTTTACGGCCGACTAATACACACATAGCACAAAGCAAATTCTCATAATAACATGCCGCACACAAATATTTTAATTTGTACGCCACAGATGTCAAAAACGACGCGTTCACTGTTTTGCTGATTGAGTTGTTGTTATTGCTGGTCACTTGCCCACTTAAGTAGGCGAATCCCCCAAATTATGCTCACATCCTTTCAATTTGAGCTGTGTTACGCTTTAATGTGTGAGACATTGATTGGGTCACGTGCTTCCAAAAAAGTTCGATCACATAAAACAAAGGAGCAATTTGCACTGGGTCCCGAGGTCAAGAGGCCCTGTTTGGCGTCGGCGGCCAAAACTACTTTTGGAAGACATATCAAAGTAAAAGTTTGGTCGAAGCCTCACAAAATTGTAATAACTAATTGTAATTATAATTATTAATTAAAAAAATTGTCGAGCATACACAGCTTCAAAGCCGTTCACGACCACACACTTCCACCACAGATGGGCAAAATTAACTACTTGGCTGAAGATTTGAAAAAAAAAGTCATATTTTCCGACCAAAAAACCGACATGTATGTTATATGCTAATTAAAAATCACCAAAATAAATTTATCGAAAACTCCATAAGATGTTCACTGCTTATTGGCATCCTTCAGATGTTCCAAAAACGTGTTTCGAGAAAAACGCATTTGAAAAGAACCGGGCACTTGGGCATTGCACTATGGTCCAGATGTCGTTTTTTTTTTTGGCATAAAGTCTAATTGTAAAGCTAGAGACTTGAAACTTTGCATGAACCTCAGCTAGACTAATTTTACTAAAACTGTAAAAAAGCTGTTAAAAATTAAAAGTTTTAAGAAATGTCAATATATTTAAAAAATAGAAGGTAAATGTTTTAAATTTAAAAAATGCAAAAAAAAAAATTGTTTAAAAGTTTAGTTCTTTACTTTTTAATAAAATTGATCAGGGCGTATAAGACTATAGGATAGAAAGTTTCTAATCTGCGAATTTGGTCTAGATATCCCCAGAACCAATAAAAAGTTTTCAATCAAATTATAATTTTTCGAACAATAATTCCATTGGCAGCATAGTATAAAGTGAACCGAGCTCAATAAAATTGAGTCGGGATTTATATTTTTTTTGATTTTTCGAAAGCTGCAAAATATTTATGCTAGTATATTTTATAATTTTTTGAAAACTGCAAAAAAGGGAGTTTTTGCATGAAAATGAGGAAAAATGGGGTAAAATGGTCATTTTTAGGATTTTCAAAAAATTTTCTTTTGCAGTTACTTTTAGAATTGTTTGAAGAATTTTTTTTGCATCAAAATATTTTTTGTAAAAAATCAAGGAAAAAAGTTTTGAAAAGTGACTTTAACATAAGTTCGAAACTTTCGAAGGGTACTTAATGGGTTAAGGAAATTTTTGCAACATTCAATTGGAATTTAAACGACCTTTCCAAATATATTTTTTTTACTGTGATAACTTGACTTACATAGCAGTTAAAGCAAAAATAAAGGTGCATACTTTAAGCTGTGAGCCACCGTACTTACCAAATTCGAAGTTTCCAGCTATAACTTTATCTTAGGTCTGTCTTAGCGCATAGAGTCTCAACTGATCGGAATATCGTATATACTTTTTTTATATATTGCTAGACGCCTTTCGCACCCTTTGTCACTAGCCTGGACTGCCGTCCACAGTGATGTATGTATTATGTATTTTAAGATGTCTACAGTCCTGCTGTAGGATTTTTTTATTGTCGGGCGCTCTCGACTAAGTCGTTCTCCCATGTTCCTCTGTAAAATCCTAAATTGGCCCATTATTAAATTACTATTTGTTGTCCACACTCACGATTCCTAAGCCCTATTGCGAGCTTGTAAGAAAAAATATCTGGCGTGTCAAGCTTGCACACACTTTGTATTTGTAAGTGTTACAGTCATAAATTTAGCCATATACTTTAAAAGTTGCTTTCGCGGCTGTAGCTGAAGTTTTGTTACATGCATAAATCACAATGTTGATTTATAATAATTGCAAAAACACACACACACATGTATACAGAAAATGCTTAAAACTGTCAACCACATGTCAACTGAATAGCAGAGTTCTTGGCCATGCTAAACAACTTTGGAACTAAAGAAGTATGAGCCCAGAATCTGGCCACCTTATTGTCGGCGCTTGGTCAATGCTAATGGCACCCAATAAAGACACCACAACCAAATAAAATGAGGACAACCAGAAAACTAAATGTTATAAAAAGGATACAACAAACAGTGGCAACAAATCAATTTGAGTTACTGAAAAAAGTCTGGTAAGTTGAATTCTTTTAGGTGGGAGAGAAGTAATTCGGAATGCCGTATCGGCTCATCATGAAGGAAATAATTCCTTCCGTCACCGTAAATCGAAAGCTAATTGCAGAATCAATTTTTTAAAAAATTACCTAAGTATGTAGAAATATGTATATAAATGCTAAACGCATCTGTACAAAAAATATTAAAAATGATTTATATGTAAATATTAACGAATATGAATATAGCACTCTCAATTATACCGTAAGCGACACTCATTTTTTTCATGACAGCCATTTATGTACATATGTATGTACTAAATCAATTACGGTAAGGACATATGTATGTAACATACATATATGTTTAGACAATACTAAATACGCAATGTGCGAGTTTGGTAGAAATAGCAAAGCATTGTTTATTTCTTGCGCTTCTATTTCTATTTTTTTCCTCGCTCTGATCAAATTAAGTTTGTGTCTTACACAAGGGAACCAGGTTTTTGTGAGTTAAGAACTAATAGTTGTTCTTAAGGTTATTTGGGGCGCTGAATCCAAATTTGCACTTGTTTTTTTTTTATCAGTTACACTTTTCACAATCAAAATAAGCGCATCCATTAACATACATATTGGAATTATAAATTTAATTAGGAGTAAAGCTATGATTTTCCTAACTTTTAATTTTTGGAAAAAAGTCAAAGATTCGATTATTACTTGTAACTTTAAAACGCGAACTGATGGAGAAAAATTAGTAAAAAATTGCTATAAATTTTTTATTAACACAAAAAAAGTTCAATTTATTTCACTTGTGTTATTAGTGGATTGTGGGACACACCCTTTGAAACACATAGTCTTAATCCTCTAGTGCCCGAAACTGCCTCTGGATGTGCTAAATTTACAAAGTCATTTTTGCTTTGTTTTTGGGTTCTGCTAATTCGGAAAATCCCATAGAGCAAAATTTTATTCAGGTAACAGATTGGCTCAAAGGTTCAATTAAATACAGAAAATAATAATAATAAAGTCCCTGTCATATTTATAAAATCACCTTATAAATTGCAATAAATCGAAAACTACTGTCTGCAGCGGAATACAATGTACTTATAGAGAAAATGAAGAGGAAGAAGAAACGAAAAGAATGAATGTACAGTTAATTCACAACAATCTAACGGTACTTAACAAAGAGCACCTTATTAAACTCTTAGTTTTGCATATTTATAAATTCACAATTTAACAAAAAATATTTTGATGCAAAAAAATTCTTGGAACATGCAAAAAAATTTTTGGAACAATTCTAAGAGTAACTGCAAAAGAAAATTTTCAAAAATATTTTTGCTAGTATCTTTAATAATTTTTTGAAAACTGCAAAAAAGGCACTTTTTGCATGAAAATGAAGAAATAACCCACTTTTCATGCAAAAAGTGCCTTTTTTGCAGTTTTCAAAAAATTATTAAAAATACTAGCAAAAATATTTTTGAAAATTTTCTTTTGCAGTTACTCTTAGAATTGTTCCAAAAATTTTTTGCATGTTCCAAGAATTTTTTGCATCAAAATATTTTTTGTTAAATTGTGAATTTATAAATATGCAAAACTAAGAGTTTAATAAGGTGCTCTTTGTTAAGTACCGTTAGATTGTTGTGAACTAACTGTACATTCATTCTTTTCGTTTCTTTTTCCACTTCATTTTCTCTATACATTGTATTCCGCTGCAGACAGTAGTTTTCGATTTATTGCAATTTATAAGGTGATTTTATAAATATGACAGGGACTTTATAATAATATTTTCTCAACTGTTTTAGTTTTTCCTTGCTATATTATTCTGATTAAATTGATAACATGTTAAAGAACGTAAGTTTTTGATTTTATCTTATGATTATTTTAGATAATTTATACAAACTCTTTAATAACTGGGCGATATAAAAAAGTAAAATATTAAGTTTATTTAATCCATCTTTATCGATCCGAGCTGGTTTTGTGAGTTCAGTTTTAGAGCCGGCTTACAGCCTTTGTACTAGTGGTGAACTTTTCTATTCGTCTTTAATGTAAATAAATGGATGGAAGCGATGTTTTAGGAATATCCATTAGTATAATTCATTTTGAAATTATAAAATTTTTATTGAAACAATATCCTTTTAATTTAATTCAATACTTGCTCATTCTCTATCACACCGATACCCTTAGATCGAGGGAAAGCTTATCTTTTTATTTCTCACGTGTATGTTCTAGTAGTCATAAAGTACACTTTTATTCTCGAACAAAAATAAACTACTTGTTTGCGTACAAAAAACTTCGATTTATCAAAAAAAATAAAAATAAACTGGGACGTAATTTGCATAATTTTTTTTGTGGACAACAATAAGGCAACAACAACGAGGAACGAGACAGAAAGGTAGCGGAAACGAAAACACGGTCAACGGCGTGTTTGATAAACAGCACTAACCAGAACTTGGCGCCAATAGCCAAACAACAATAATAACGGAAACAAAAAAAGAACAATTACATTGACAACAAAAAGAAGTGCTCTCTGCATAAATCATTGGTAAAGAAGAGGGCACTGAAAGGAGTGGTGATTTTTGGGCGGGGGTGTATACAAACATTTTGTTTGAAGCAGCGATTTTGCATTTTTTATGAACTTGTCGAACATCATTACAACAAATTCATGTGCTCAATATACATAAAAAATGCATAAAATGTCCCCGCCACACAACTGCAAACAATGGACCGCTGTATAGGAACCAGCGTGATGGAGTTCCCGGGACACCATTAGCAGGAATGCGACTCTGCGTTTGGGTATGTCAGTTATGAAACTTATTCTGCTGTACACACAGTAACTAACACTTAAGATACAAGTTGTTGTATTAAATTAATTTAGCTTAGGTTTGGACCAGACCAGACCTCGAGTCTCTAAGTCAAAATCAGCTCTATTCCAAGTGAAAAGGTCGCCAAACCCACATCTATATTAATTTAGATTAGTTTTGAAATTACACCTTTATCGATCAATTCAATGTGTCCAAAACAGTTGATTTTAAGTCCTTTATACATTGAGACCGATAAGCCGGCTTTTTCTTTTCTAGTCTTGCAGCTGATCATCTTTCTGTCAAAGAATTTGCCGATAACGATCTGAGCGCCTATCTGTTTCAACGCTAGAATGTCGGAGTGTCAATGCACCCTTATTTGTCCATTTGTAATCGAATGATGATATATTCATAATTTAATGATAATTAAGGGCTTTTTTCTACGATTTGTGGATGATTTGCGTGTAGAACCCAATATTCAAATATAAAGTCGTTCTTCGTACTATAGTAGATCCTAACCTTCATTCCATATTTGGAGTGTCTTGCTCTTATTATTTCTGAGATCGTTGTGTTTATACAGATCGATGGAATATATAAACGTACATAGGCTCTGCTCATAAGCAATATTAGAGCATATAAATGTCGTTATATTTTAGTGTTGTAGTTTGATATTTTTTATTTTACTGTTTTCTGAACTGCCCTTATCGAAACAGGACGTTTCATGTGTCAAGTTTGGTCTTCCTGAATGGCGACACCATTGTGTCTTTCTGCTACTTCTGCCGCAGAGCCATGAATATTGGATGCTGTTCAAAACGCATTTATCATTTGGGCAAACGGAAAAATTAAACACACATGTACGCACAACTAGGATAGAGACTTGTGCACAGCGGATATCCTTGACATACCCTGTCACTTGGGGAACACTCAAATAAAAACATTGTGCGCAATTTTGTCAATGCGACACATTTCTTGTTTATTCGCCAACTTCCTGTACGTACATACATATGTATGACCAGATACAATTGCGAGCTCTTATCGTTTGCAAACATATTGATTAGCTCTCGAATTTCACGGCGAACTGAACGCCGTGCCACACCTGACGGGAAGTTTGAGTCTCGCATCGAGCTAAATACATGCATCGTATGAATGCATCTTGAATCTAATTTGTATTTCTTTTTGTATCGACAGCCGAGTCGATTTAGTCCCGTCCGTCTGTCGGCCAGTCTGTATGGATACGTCGATCTCAGAGACTATAAGGGCTACAGACTTTAAATTTGGTATGCAGTTTCCTGGATGCTAGCCGCAAGTCAAGCTAATTTCCAATTTTTAATGCCACGCCCCCTTTATATAACTATCATAGGAAAAATCGGTTGAAATGCCATTAATATGAAAGACGTTTTTACTATTTATGATATTCAACCAATCTCGGGGAGTAAAAATTATACTTTTACTTTCATATACATCCTGACCAAGTTTGGTTCAAATAGGTCCACTATATCAGATATCTGACATAGGAGCGATTAATTAAAAATGAAGACTTAGCTAAAAAAACTTTGCTGTTTTGAGATATTTCAATATGGATTTGTGGTGGTCATCTACATTCTTACCTCATTTGATTGAAATCACTCTAGTAAATCACAAAGCTACCATAGGAACGTTCATTCGAAAATATATTATAATATAAATATAATGAAAGCTTACTATTTCACTATTTTGGTAGGTCATCTTTTGTTTATGTTTATTTATCAGCCTGTGGGATTGGCTAACAAATTTCAAATAACAACAAATTTTTTCATCATACCCAAAAAATCAGTATTTTCTTCGATTAGAAACAACACAAATTTGCATACTCAATCTTAATATTTGACCGATCGTTCCTATGGCAGGTAAGCGATATAGTAGACCGACTTCTACCAAACTTTGTCAGGATGTTAAGGAACATCCTGAATATATATTCTGTCAGATTGGATAAGATATCTCCAAACACAAAAAAGTTTTTCTTACTGAAACTTGATTTTTGACTGATCGTTCCTGTGGCAGCTATATGATATAGTGGTCCGATCCAAAGTCTAAAACAAGGCTATATTGACTTGGCTGATCAAGACTATATACACTTTGTGGAGTCTGCTACGCCTCCTTCTGCCTGTTACGCACATTTTTTAACGCTAATAATAAGCATGCACTACTTATTAAAGATAGGTAGCGGGTAGAAAGCAGTTTAACCTTAAGACTTAGAAATTTGAAATTAGTATAAGACACAAACTTAGGCGAAGCACCCGAAACAATCACGGCTGTCTGCTTCAAAGGGAGAAGGCAAATGTGGCACAGAGACTTCTTAAGTTCCAGGCAGATTTCTGCCAATAATTCTACAACGCCCCTTTCCGCCCACAATTCAATAAAAACATAAAGCACTCACACTAAAAGAGCGCCTTCAGAATTGTGCAGCCCTCTTAAGCCCCTGTCTCCCTCTTAAACTGGAAATAATTCAACCACACCACTATAGAAAACTGTTCGATATTTTGACACAAATGCAATGCTTTTGGTTTCAAGTATTATAAATTTCGAAATCTGAATACTTAGTACTATCTTTTATTCAGCAGTACAAAGCCAAAGTTTTGGAGACCATGTTGCTTTGGACATTTCCTTTTATATTCATCCATTAAACTTTTTTCCGAATTATACTCTGAGCACACGGTTTTGTGATATGTATATAGCAGAAGAAGGCGTGGCAGGCCCCATAATGTATATATATATTTTGGACCACTATCTATAGCCGAGTCGATTGAGCCCTGTTCATCCGTCAGTCCTTCTGTCCGGTCGTCTATAAGGACGCATTGTTCTCAGAGACTAAAAGAGCTAGAGAACTGGATACCAAAAGCAGATCTTGTTCATTTCCAATTTGGGATGTCACGCACCCTTTACTATATACCCCTGCCAATAAAACGTTCGTTTGAAAACCCTCTTTAGTATTAAAAATGATTTTGATATTTAAGCCAAACCGGTAGGTTCCGAATTTGCTTTTATATTTTACATCCTGATCACATTTAGTCCACATCGGTTCACAACGATTCTGTAGATATCCTCTTTATCCTAGCCAAAATTTGATAGACATTTCCCAGTCCCATTCCTTGGATGCAGGAAGCTTTTTCTTTCGAAAGCAACTTCATTCACAAAAATCAGACTATCTATTAAAGATTTCGATGGCGTTAGCGAGCTGAGATTAACAAATTGTTTGTTTTTTTGAATGCTACCGAAACAGGCTGTTAATAAAAGCTATTATAGTTTTGATATTATTTGAAAGGTTTCGAATCCAAAGTTTGTTTTAATACGTTGAGAGAAGACTTCTAAGTAAGGCAAATGCAACCCTGGTTGTTGAATTTTGAGCATTATGAATATCTTCAAGTATATAAATATGACTGGGTTAGTTAGACATCGTTTAAGATTTTAATTATTCAAACCAATGGATAAAAAGCTGATATATTTGGTATAGCGACATTTTCGACTCGCATACTCTCGGGTACGGATGCGACGCCCCTTCCCCGCAGAACTACCTAAATATATCAAAATTTAAAGTTTCATTTGCAAAGGAAACCTTGCATTGTTACAGGGACTTAACCAAACGACAAATTGACTGACATTCAGATGGACATGTGAACGAAAAGCTTGGCAATATGCCTATAATCAGCCAAAATAGCCAAAGTAATTTAAATTTTCAAATTATTTCCACCAAAGGGACGAAATGATGTGATGACGATGATTATGGGGTATATACTAATGGGTGGTTGAAGGCGTTCAAATTGAGCTACCTATACATTCAAATAGTAAACTGTCGAGCTGCGTTCGTATACTAAATGCACACAAATGTATGTACATACATATTTAAATTAGGTGCACATAATAAAGCCAATGAGTGATTTAGTTGAATTGAATAAATTTTCCAATTGCCTGCGTTTTTGCATTAGCATTAGAAGGATGGCAGCCCTTATATAACTCACGCACGTCTTTTGTATATATGTATGTATGTGTGTGTGTGTGGCAGCTAAAGTCAACCTTCGGCAACGGCAATGGAAATACAAAGCGTAAAATCAGTCGGTGGCTACAATGTTGACGTAATGCTCATCCCCACTCTCAACTTTGTTTATTCTCATGTTCCCGACGCCATTCATTCAAATGAGGTTGACGACGTCGACGTCGTTGCCATCGTCATCGCCATCGTCATCGACCAACATTGTGAACCCTTTCGTGCGGCACAAGCGACCACTGATCGGAGGGAATTGAAATTGGGCAGTGGCTGTGCCAAAACCGAGGAAAGGGCCTTAATGGTGGGCTTGGGATTGGGGACCATTCGTTATTTGACATTGGCAAGTCTTTGAAGTTCAGTGCTTATTTCGGGTTTTTACGACCTCGCCACATTCGCCACCACATCACAAAATGAGTGTTTGTTTAATTTTCATGCGTTGACACCCATTATTCAACTCGTTTTTCATACGCTCAAGCGACAGATAGAAGGGCATACTTTGTATACATATTTGCGTATATACATATGTGCTCAAGTTTCTATTTATGTACAAAGTGGAAAAACGTGTATATAAGGATATATAAAAGGATCAAGGATTGTAAAATAAGTTTGAGATTTCTAATATATGTGATTTACTGTACAACTATCCGATATGTTGTTCATGTGTATTTTTAGCTAAAAACTAACAAATGTTATCATATTTTATGGAGTATTACTTTTAAACTTTAGCAAAATCATCTAGTAAAATATGTTGTTTATCATTATTGCCTTTTTTCTTCAAAAATCACATGTTGCAGATGTTCATATATATTTTTTTTTAAAACTCAAATTATTCCTGCGATCAGATGGAGAAGGGGTGAAGACAAGGCAAACTTTAGCTACAAAGGCTTAAATTCCAATTAAGTCAAAATGAGTTTTAAATATAAATTCTAATTTTGCTTTTAACTTAAGTTCATGCCAAATTTCAAGACCTTAAGGATTTTATGCAAATATATTACACAGCCAGATCAATAGGCCCGACTTTGGCTGCAAGCAGTACATATGTCGGAACCGGTCAGATTGAATCGCAATCAAATCTTTTAAATATCAACATTTAATATGAACAAGTTTGTTGTTTCAAGATATATCCCTACAGATATTTATGAGATATTATCGCAGATTGCGTATTTTTTACTGTCTTATACATCCTCAAGAGATTTGTATAGAGTCGGACTACTATATCATAGGTACGATTTGGAAGGGGTGTTAAATCTTCAGTGTGGTAAACATAACCTTTTGTTCTTGTTTAATTCTGACTTTTTAATCATAATCAGCGAACCCAAAAACCGCTCGAGAAACAAGTTTGTTTAAATATATTTAAGCTCAAAAAAATATTTAATTTTTTTCAGCTTTCCAATACAACTAAAACCACTGTGTGTCGGTGATTTTACAATTCCAACGAGAAATTGCTGATTTTAAGATGACCGAACATAATTTTTGTGGGGTTTATCAAAAGTGGTTATGGGGTACAGCGCTGTGGCTATTAATTTGATTTCAAAGCCGAGCCGCATGAATAGGCAAATTATGTACAGGTGCAGTGCGGCAGCCACTGAAGTGCAAAACCTGCCGCTGCCGCTGCCGATGTCGATGGCGATGGCGATGCCGATCAGAGGTTGAAATACCCCAAAGAATCGAGTGTTGAAATCGCGGTACAGACCGCGGCGTTTCCTTTATTTCAGTTATACGCTGGTTTAATTGAATGTCAGCTCTGTGAGGCCGACAACCATAACAGACAGAAGAAACAACAAACGTACAGTAAGAACTACTGTGCCAGCTGGGGAGCCGTTTTGTAGTGGCTGCTGCCCAACACCTTGTGAGCTGGAACTGTAGGCGTCGAGGGCGTTAGCATTGATTGAACGCTCAATTGAGCGCATGAACCGCCGATCATATGTTGCCGCCCTAGACTCGCCGCACTGCGTTTCTCCCTAACTCAGTGATTTAGCTTGATGCTTTGATTGATGGGTGTCAGCTAGTTGGATGAGTCGTAGATTAAGTTTGGCTCTGTTGTCGGTTCGGGGCTTAATCGAAATATTGTCGATGGCTTTTACCGCGGCTGCTGCTGCCTGTTGACTGCGAAGTAGCTGCCTGTCCCACTTATTGAATGGAATGGAGAAAGCCGCCATTGAACCTTTTAGTCCTTTCCAATCAATAAATTTTTACCTATTATACCACAAGCATAACGATATTATGCGTATATAAATAAATTGTATATAGAACACTCTTTTAACCAAATTTTGATAATTAGCCTGTCTTCCATGAAAATTAAAACAAAAAAAGTTAGAACTGTATATTTAAAAAAGGGCACGACAACGAGATAAAGCGCGCTTAGGCTCTTATATATGTATATTCGTGTAAATACGATATTAAAAATTAATTCATTTATTTAAAGTATGTATTTCTGTTAGCAAAAATCCTTACAAATGTAATTGTGTGGTGGATTACTAATTTTAAACTTATTTGAAGCAACTAAAAATGGAAATGCGGCAGGAACTTAGATATTAAGTAATCTAAGTTAAATGTTGGACAGGTTATTCCTATAGAAGCTGTATGATCTTTTAGTTTAATTATTCAATTTAAGCCGAAATTGGTCAGGATGTATAAGCAAAAAAAAAAAGTGTACTCTGGGAGTTTAGTTGAAATATCTCTAGAAATAACAAAAGTTTTCAGACAAAGCCATTATTTTCCACCAATCGTTACATATTTGATATAGTGGATAGATTTAAATCAAATTTGATCAGAATGTATTAGGCAAACGCAATTTCATAATTTGCGAGTTTCGTTACGATATTTTGAACAATGAACAAAATATAAATTCTTTTGCTTGATATTTAACTGACCGTTCCTATAGCAGGCATATGAAGGGGGCGTGACATCCAAAATTAGAAGTAAACTTGATCTGCTCATGGTATCCAGAAAGTAAATTTGAAGTCTGTAGCTCTTTTAGTCCCTGAGATCGACGCGTTCATGCAGACGGTCTGAGCTAAGTCGACTAGGCTGTAGATACTGATCCAGAATATATATACTTTATGGAGTCTGCCACGCCTCCTTCTGCCTGTTACATACATTGCACAAAACCGTTTTACTCATTTTGTCTATTTTTAATGGACACAGGGTATAAAGAGCGAAACTGCCTACAGTATCTTCAATTCAATTCTTAAAAGCATCTTGTTGTTAAGCACACACTCGTACCGAAGACCTCGTCATTTTTTTTTATTTTTAATGTTGACAGATAAAAATCTAATAAAGTGCAGCGCATAAGCAAAATGCAGCCAACGGTGCCGCAAGCCAAGTCATGGCAAGGCATATGATATATATGTATACATATAGATGTGTGTGTTAGTGTGTTTGTGCGTAAATGTTGCTTAGTGTTGTAAAGCAATTTCTTGAAATTATTTATTAATAATTTTTCTTCATTTTTGCCTGGTTGCTGTCGATGCTTAGTGTTGTATGTAAGTATGTTTGAGGCTCGCTTTGCCCTATCGAAACATGCGGACCTGTCGACAATGGCGAGGTGTCTGCCTTGTCTCTGATGTTGCTGTCATGACACTTGCAGGTGTGTCTCCATAGTCGGCCAGTTTTTGTGGTAACGAGTGCTTCACGGGGCTTTTGGGGTGTGTCGGGTCTGGATCTGCTCGACGATGTGCATAGCAAAACAAGTCGCAAAATTAATTGTATGTTGCAGACAGCCTGAGAAAAGGATGAAATATTTAATTAACTTATGTGGCGTATGAGTAATATTAAATTAATACAAAAGACGTTGTAAAAAATGTTAGCTGTAAGCTGGCCTGGCATCGAAACTGAAAACTATCCTGCACTAATTATGTGGCCACATTGTTGCCAAATTGTGTGCTTCCTGGCATCTTAAGCAGCAGACAGCAGACAGCATACAGCATACAGCATTGCTGCCTCAGTGGAGGGGTAAAGGGCGGGGCGGGGCGGGGCGGGGGCTTGGACAGCCGTTCATACAATTTGTGCTTATTACGCGGTTTCCACCCTCGCCGATTGTTAATCTCAGTTTTAAAATCACCCTCGCAGCTTGGTCTCTGTGTGTGTGTTGTGTTTTGTCATTAGTTTCATTTTATAATTTATTAACGTCAACATTGTCGCACATTCAATGCAAGGCAAGGCGGCAAAGGCAAGTGAAGTGAAGATTTTCCAACTGTTTTTGAAAAGCGTACTTGATGCGTTGCCTCATTATGTGCATGTGTGTGTGTGTGTGTGTGACTGTGTGCGTGTGCGTACTGTTTGGGGTGTTGATGTTGTTAGCAGCAACTTTTGGCTTTAAATGACCATCGAAGCGGATGCACTTTAATTTGACAACAATTGCGTAAATTGACTCGTCATGCTGTTTGTCTTTCGACTGGCCATATCCTCGTTCAATTTACAAAAGTAAGCATTAATGTATGTGTATGTGAGTGTATGCTACTCAACTTTCCATTTTAATGGTCGCATTTCACAGACAACAACTGACACTAATGTGTCAAAGGTCACGTGTCATTCTTTTGAGACATTTTTAGATTTATCTATCAGCTTAAAACTTGAAAGTGTTTTTGCCTGGTCCTTTATGCTAACGTATGTGGGTGTGTGTGGGACTCGAAAATTGCCTCACTGATTTGAAAGTTCGAATTTGGGAGAGATGATAGCTAATAAGCAATAAAAGAATAGGCAAATTTAATAAAATAAATTTTCTTTCAAAATGTGTACTCAAATGAAAAAATTGACACAACAATCTCAATGCTGATTGCCAGCTTCAGCTTTTTTCGCGATGCGCCTAACAGTAACATCACCGCTCGGCACACGCTACTGACGAAAGCAAGGGATCGTGAGTCGCTCAAAAATATCACAAAGGGTGCGAAAGGCGACTGGCAATCTATGCAGGGGATAATTAAATTTGTAATTTTTAGTAGTCTTGCAAAATTGAGATGACAAGTCAGTCGTCTTTTTGGCTGTATCAAAGCGTTATCTTACATATTTTGAAATATTTATTATACGACACTTGAAAGCAAAAAACAGCTAGTTTAGCGAGAAATCGCCACAGCCCGCAAAAAATTGACAATGAAATGTTCTTTTTGTCATTGGAAAGGAATTTTAAAAGGCTTTTAGGCGTGCTTTTAAACTTTTTTCCTTAAGTACTTATGTAAAAAGCTACAGGTGAATATAAGTTTTTTATCTCACATTTTGGCGATTTAAGAAAAGTCACTCGGATTGTATCAGTTTTTAATATGTCGACACATATTTGTCCAAATTTTTTTGGCAAGATATTACCTGTTCAATATATATGTAATATATACATTTTACTTAGAATTGAAAGATGGCAGCAGCAATGTGTTATTGCAGGTAGATTTTTGATATCAAATTGTGTGGCGAACGATATTAAAAACAAAAACATTTTGATGCCCAAAAATTTCTGATATTAAATTTTGTGACGAATAATATTAAGTACATATAAATTATATTAATCGGGGTGCCACAGAAATCGCTTTCGCTTGAATTTCAATTTGAATGAAATTTAAGTGAAATTCAAGCGAAAGCGATTTCTGTGGCACCCAGAATATTATTTAATATAAAAATATTAAAAAAAAAAAGGTTTTGGAAATCGGCATATATACTAAAATAATAGATGTGGCTCGTATTGTTTGAATACTTTGGTGTTTTAATTTTAGCGGGTCTTAGCGATTTCCCGCTAAGCTAGCGATTTTTTGATGGGGAATAGATCTCAATGCACAATTTTAAGCAATTTAAACAACAAACAAACAAACAGACTTTCATCTCATTTTCGGAAGGCGACTAAAAATTTCAAAATTAATTATCTTTTCAACTATTGGTCGGATGATCGAGGTGTGATTCGACGCGTATTTTTGATAACAATAGTAAAAAATTAAAAAAAATTAAAATTACCAAAAGGTTCCAACGGCTGCAATCATTTAAATTTTTCCTTCTCACTTATCTCACGAACCAGGTGAGTTTTCAAAAGTCTAAGTATGCACATTTGTTAATTAAATTCATACCTTTGTAAAAATCTGTATATACCAGGGACCGTAACACTTATAATTTTTTTTTGTTCATAAAATTTAAAAATAAGAGTTAGTTGCTGATTTTCATAGAAAAAATTATTTTCAATTATTAAAATTAATTTATATGATAAAAATCAAAAATAATTATTATTTTTTAGTTTTTATATAAAAGTTTAACCTTAACTCTTATTTCAAATTTTTATTATTTTATAATTGACACATTACTCTCATTTGTCAATTTTTATTATAAAAATTTAAAATTGAATTAAAATATATTTTGAACCAAAGAAGCCACATCATATATAAACCTATATACATGTATATGTGATCTACGCATTAATACCTTTCAATTGATATATATTTTAAATTTAGCTTTTTCCCGCTAAATCTGGCTTTTATCCGCCAATTCTGACTATTTTCCGCCGTATGTTGTGACATTCGATTTGGCACAGACTTTTATGTATATAAATCTGAGAGAAATCATTGTCTAATGTTGGCCTCAATAACGCTCGTAGTACTACATATATTCAAATTCTTTTCAGCCTCCGCATGTTTTTCGAGGGAATAGCCCTCAAGCTTATCCATAATATTTTGTCCGAGGAACAAATGTGATATTATGGTGTGGGCAGGGATATCCGTGTGATTTTCGTGTTTGGTGGGCCAAAGTCCAAGAGAAAATCAAACTTAGTTTTATTTATCGAAGTCGCTGTAAAAAACAAGTGTTACAATACGAATCAATAAAAATTAGAAGTCAATCAGCAAGAACAAATTAATTATTTTATATCAATTATTTATCTAAGATTTTTCAGTTG
Source organism: Drosophila recens (assembly GCA_037043495.1). Lineage (NCBI taxonomy): Eukaryota > Metazoa > Arthropoda > Insecta > Diptera > Drosophilidae > Drosophila > Drosophila recens. The sequence continues at coordinate 68,653 of JBAMBJ010000777.1, forward strand.
AAAACCTCCGAAATTCAGCAAGAAATTTGATTTTCCTAATAATACATTTTGAAATAAATTGCTGTCAAATTATTTTAATTTAATTTGTATTTGTTAAAATTAAAAAATGACTGAATGAATAGGTAAAAAAAAGTGAGTTTGGTTCATGATAATAAAAATAAATAAATTATGTTGCCGAGTACTTTTTGTCAACTGCTCTTACTTGACGTTAAATAAATAAATAAATAAATAAATAATTATAGTATCCAGTGTCCTTGATGTGATCAATTTGCGTATAAATAAATCCTCTCAAAATAATATACTCTCCACACCTTGTTAATATTGAATTAATGACTGAATTAAATAAATTACTTTCCTGAGGCGCGGAGGCGCGGAAGAAGATTCAAACTACATATCTACAAATTGCCATTAAGCCATTGATAAAAATCGATGCAAGCCGGTCACCCCAGCCAACCTAGGGCAAGGCAGAACACGTATAATAATAAACGTCTCGCTAATGACACATGGCTGTCAGTGTTCAGCACTTTTCCATTGTAACTTGCATGGCCCATTGGCTCGCCTGACAACGAGCCTCTATTCAGCGAGGGTGGCACATTAAAATATGATTAACTTTGTGGTTCATACCATTGTCGAGTCTTTTTAATTTCCCAATACACTTTCTTCGGGTAATTGTGGCCTTTATTCAATTTCGCTTTTCACTTTTCTTAAATGTTAGTTAATAAATATTTTATATTTATTTCATTATTATAACTTTGTCAAGAAATTGAAGAAGGCGTTTCTACACATTTTCGTATTCCTAAACATATTGTTTTTGACATATCTGAGAAACCTTCACATATTTGACATTAAAACAATTATATGAGACGATAATTGGTGAACAATAATATATATTGCATGTATATGTGTTGGGAATGAAAAGTCAAAAATTTAATTGGAAGGGTATATAATTTTCTGTGTGCCGAAAATGATCTTTCTTCCTTGTCAAGTGTAAAATGATACGAGCATATTTTTCTATTTTCCAATTTTCACTTTTTTCCACCAACGCTTCCTTCCTTTTTTTTTTAGCTTCGAGCAATCAGAAAGAGCATCAAGTTTTAAGTATTGTTTTTATTTTAGTTTATTCACTGTCTTGGCTTTTTCCGTATCCTGCGCTAACTAATGACACTTAGACAAGTTTGTTAAGTTCTTTGGGCCATTGGGGTGGTTGACAAAAGGCGCTAATCTATGTTTTACGTGTTTAGCATTTACGCTTTTCTTCAAAGCCCAAGTATCTGGCCTATCTAATCATAATTATGCGATTTCCATGGCCCTTAATTGTTGTACAATAATTGTGTTAAAATAGCGGCCCCTTAGTCGTTTGAACCTTGTTAAGCAGCTATCGCTTTCCTAGGTTTCTTTTGTTGTTCCGCATTTTGTTAAAAGGTGACAATTAATTTGTCTATAATGAAGATTGTCATCAGGCCATATAGATAGCATATTCCGTCAACTTGGCTCCCTCGTCGCTTTATTCAAGTTCAGGCCTCATTTAAGCCATTATGATTTGGGTCGAGTTTCGCTTTTCTTTCTTACTTCAAGAGACTTAGCGACGTCATATAGTTATACTAATGAAATATAGCCTAGCTGACGGCTCGGTTAGCCTAGTAATGTTAATTATTTTGTCATTTGTATAAATTAAATATTTTGTCGCTGCTGCACTTCATTTTCTCTGATCACTTATTTGTACTATGTATATAAATGTTTCCAGGTGATGATTTACACATCTGTTTGTTTGCGTTTATTGATTAATGAATTTTTGTGTGTGTGAAGTTATTGGCTGCGTGACTTCTTAATTAAAATACTTTTGTTTCATATTTCCTAAAGCTAATGAATATATTTATTAATAATTCATTTAGAGCTTTTAATTTAAGTCAGTAGTTTTACAGTTTACAATTTTTGAATTACGAAAATAAGATTTTTTATGGCGATCGTTGATCGTCCCTGTGGCAACTAGCTATGTGTGTATATAATATAGTGGTCTAATCTCAACAAACTTTGGTAAGCGTATATTAATAAGATGATAATGATACACAATATGAGTTTTTCCGAAAATTTTTAAATCTAGGGCGAAAACTTAAAGTTGCCAAAAATCTGCGTTTTTTTTTATAATAGTTGTTTTTTGGATAATAGAATACATTTTAAATTACAAAAACAAAATGGTTTTACGGTTCATGGCCGAGCCTAATCTCTTAATTTCAATAGTTCTTGTAAAAAAGGGGTATTTTGAATGGCCAAAAAGTGGCCAAAGATATTTGAAATTTATTTAAAATTTAAAAAAAAAAATTGTGTATAAAAAGTGTAGCGTCCGAAATCTAACGTCCGCACCAGATAAAAATAAAATTTTTATTTAACGAGACTTCTGATAATTATGATAACTATAAGCTGGATTGATATGGTCACAAATTTTATATTTGAATATTTTTGTTTTACATGCAAAACTCGATAAAAAATATGAAAATGTTTGGTAATTAAGTTTTTTTTTTTTGGCACAGTGGCTAATTTCTAAAACACCCCATGAAAAAATATGTAAGTGCGATTTTCGTTTTTAGTGGGCCAAAGTCAACAAGAAAAGTGCACTGAGATATGAGAAACGAAATTTCTGTAAGCTAGTGTTATTAAATCAAAAAGCCACACAAATTTATTCAGACTGCAACTTAAATGACCGTTCCGCGAAAAAAATATCATTAATATCGACAGAAATATACCTCGCTATAATATTTTTGTACACAGCCCTTGATTTTTATGTATGTATAATATCTTATATAATATCTTAGACGACTTATTTGCGAAAGTAATAATTAGTAATACAAATTTCAAAGTGTTTTGGAACGTTTAATAGATATGTTCATTGTCTTTCAGAATGCCAGGAAGCATCCCGCTTTTGAAATTGTTTGTAAACTCGAAAATAAGCAAAGAAAAAAGGCAAGATAGAAAACTACTTGGAGTTTTCTAATATGGGTGTGAAAAAATTAATTTTGTTTTGTTTTTTAAGTCATTAAAAGTGTTACTACGGTTTGTTCTGGTATGTATAATTATAGTTTTCTTACTCCTTTGTCTTAATAGGTTGTGTGTTAAGTTTTTGTGTAGTTTTACAATGATTTTAAGAAATGTACAACTAAACTAAAAGTTGTAAATGAGAAGATATTAAGCCACAAATTGGTTCATGTAGATTAATGGAATTCTAATGGTGTGTTCCCTTATTATTCCAGTTTCGAATGCACTGAGTTAATACGATTAGTTCTTATATCCATTCATTCCGCACAAGAGTCTACGTTTTTCTGACCTCCCTATATTATATCCAATGACCCAAGCATTTTGATCTGTTTCTGGTTAATTATCAAATTTTGAATGATTCGAACAGGCTGTTCAGGTCGAAAATTACCAGGAATTCTTCACATTACCGTATTGCTCTGTGGAGAGCGACAACACAGGAACGAAAATGCGAAGGAACCGAAATGGACGAAAATGGCCAAAAATAACGCAGACGCGAAAAGACAACAAATATGGCGACAGAAATCGTGATACAATCACGTCTAGACTTTTACGAGTTGAACCTATAACCAAAACAAAAAAAAATTAAAAAAATATGCTGGAAATGAAAAAAAAAATTAAGAAATACTCGTTGTCTTAGATGTTCGACTGAAGTATACCCTGTACCTTAATGCCCATAAAAGTATGTGTATATATTCGTAATATATATTCTGTCCATGTTATCATTTATAGTCTCATTCTCAAAAGAGATGGGATTAACTCGGCCGGCTGTCAATAGGCTGATAAAGCATGCGTTTAAGTTCTTAGATACATTATTGTACATACAAATGAATCTGTCTGATAGGTATTGTTTTATGATGCACCTTTAAGTCGATTTTTATTTACAAGGTATAAGAACCATAGATTGTCGGTCTCTTATGGCTGTGGTTTGTAGGGTCAAACAGCATCGTCAGAAATGCGACAGCGGCCGAGCCATGGACTTGACTTTGACTTGTGTTTGGAAACTTGGGAACTTGTACTGGCAGCTGAAGACGCCAAAAGGCAAAAAAAAAAAAAAAAGACACGGACGCAGGCTGGGACCCAAACTCAAACTCAAACTTAAAGTCAGGCAAGTTTGGAATGGCAGCAACGTCTGTGGCTAATTACAGGGCTGCCAGTAACAGCAACTGAAGCAGCAACATCAGAAACAGCAAGAGAAATGATATATTTAAGCCATTGTCGCTGCTTCTTTTATTCCAAAAAGGCTTTATTATTTTGTAGTGCTACATGAAAGGAGTCAAACTGAGAAACACTACTTAATATATGTAGGTTAGCTCTTTATCACCGCGACACTTTGTTGTTGCCGATATTATTATCAACAATGTTCCCAAATTGATTTTTGTTATTCGGAAATTGACGAGTATATTGTCAAAGTACATTATAATGTCTGGTATAGCTAGCACATACAAATTAATATAACTTAACGGTGCTGAAAATGAAAACAAATTATAAAAATAACTATATGTGCATATCACTGCGGACGGCAGTCCGCGCTAGTGACGAAAGCAGCACGAAGGGTGCGAAGGCGACTAGCATATATACACAGGAAGAATAGAAAATTTGCTGTAACTGTCCGATCAGGTCGTGTTATATACCGATCGAAAGGTATCAATTTAACTATTAAATGTGCGTACCAAGACTTTTGGAAACTCACCTGGTTCGTGAGATAAACAGGTGTAAGTGTGAGGGTCAAAATTTAAATGATTGGAGCTAATGGGGCCGTTGAAGCCTTTTTGAATTTTCGTTGAATTTTTTTCAATTCTCATCAAAAATGAGAATGACACCTCAACGAAATCGGACAACTGGTTCAAAAGATAATTAATTTTGAAATGTTTAGTGGCCTTCCGAAAATGAGATGAAAAGTCAGTCTAAAAAAAAAATAAAAAAACATGCCTCAGTATAAGAATTATATGTGCCGCATATTTTGTTAAGTTAGGAATGCACAAAATGCAAGTTGTGATACACAGTTTTATTGCCTACGAGTATAGTAATAGAAATCAAAAATAAGACAAATATTTTAGGAAGTCTTATTTTAATACAGAAAAACTTAATGTCAATCTTTACTTCATTCTAAAGAATTATATGTGACTTTTCATATTTTGCTGAAATTTATGGTTTATTTCACTTAAATGTATTCAATTCGATATGATTTGTTAAAATGATAATTTAAAAGACTCCATTATTTATTATAATTGATCTTATAAATACTTATACAACTATTGTTTAAGATTAAATTTTTTTTCAAAAACAAACGCAGGTGCTAATTAAACTACTATATTTCGGAATATGTTGCGTAGACATTATGTTAATATATTAAAGTACATCCAGAAAAAATGTCTAGAAATATTTGTATCTTGTTTTTGTAGCAGTCTGAGCTGGGCGCAAGGCGATGGGGCCCAGTATCAAAGAGGTATAATTATGACTCAGCGGATAGTTTGAGAACAGAAGAGAGTGAATGTAGAACAAAACAGACAGCAAGTAAGAAATCATTTATAAGAAAGATGGGTGCAGCGAGGCTGCTGTACGTTTGTCAGTTGCATTGACTGCGAAAGGAGTGGAAACCCTTTTTTGTACGACGGCAATGTTCCTTGGGGTTAAACATTGCGCAATGATGAATGATTTGTAGACAGTCACAGAACTGAAGGGCTACGGAGTGAAGTCTGGCAAAGAGAGTCTGAGGCCCAGTCAAGCACATGACAAACAGGTGTCAAAAGGATGCATGAGGTTGCCTTATGTTTCTCTCATAAATTTACTGTCTCTCACTCTCTCTTTTTCGTAAATCAATCTATGTATTTTACTACGAAAAAGTCTGCTTGGCAGACTAGTATTGGCCTTCGTCTTGCTAAGCAGTTTGTATCATTTATTAGATTTAAACTCCAAATTCTGGGCGTTGTCCGAATTGAAGCCGCAAATGCTTTTAAGTTAACCGACTACAATTTATTTACATTACCTTACAACGTTGTTTCTAATTGCTTCCAAATTGCAGACAGTCTGACAATTTATCATTGAAAAGTATATCACAGGTTGCTTGTGTTTTTTTAAGTGTATGCTTCTTTTCTCATCCCAGTTGTGGTCCGATCTGACCTTTACCTTGGCCTAATTAAACAAGGAGGCAGAAGTATTATAAGCAACGCGAACAGTTTCGTGATAAATGATGCAGCGGCTCAACCTAAGTATGAATGAACGATTTCTACTTTCGAGCCAACAGAAACCATTGTCGACTGAGTCAATTGGAAGCCGACTTTGTTTCATGACTTGCACTTGCATGTAATTAGTGCAATTGCTGAATGCCAATACTCTTCTTAGAATTTCGACTCCAGCATAATTGCTAGTTCTGCCCTCAGTACACAAATAAACAAATGGACAAGATCTACACAGCAGCTGTCAATTGCCATAATCAGACCCGACAGCCACCTGGTAAGTAGTTGGCCCAGCCATGCGAGCCTGCTTTCATTGAAAATAGTAAAAAAAATGTTATCACCTCTGTGTTCACTGACTGATTGACAATCAACGCACAGCTCAAGCCTTAAGAGCTAGAAAAGAAAACGGCAGTCCCCGCTAGTGATGAAAGCATCACGATAGTTGCGAAAGCCGATTATCAATATAAGTACTATACATACACATTCAGAAGATATGCTAACATTTTAATATTGTTGTGAATTATGATTCTTGAATTAAGAATAACACGATCTTAAACTTTAATTTCCAACTGATCGTTAATAAGATTTAAGTTTCTGTGTACTTTATCTAGTATGTTTAACGATTAAATTTGTCTTAAACACAAGAATGTTTTTTCTGGAAACAAAATCATTTTGGGATTCGTTCAGTTTTTGTTTGGCATTCTTGCGCCTAAGAATTCTCAACTGATAATAGCCGATTAAAGGTGACATCAAGCTAGCAGCTTTTGAAACAGCTGAATATTAAGTACTGCTCCTTTCGATCATGCAAGTCTTTTGTGTGTTGTTGTGTGGACCCAACCAACCAATTGTTAAGTGGTATTTAATTTTGTTATTTTGCTCGATTTTTATGTATTGCATTTTAAGGGTTAGGTTGGTGAGGTAATAGATTTCAAGAGGTAGGGATTTCACATTCTGTGCTGACTACAACAAAATTTGTCAAGTATTTAACTAAGGTTCTTCTAATCCTAAAGACTCTGATTTTAAACTTTTTCCCTTGAAGTCACTAATAGAACATAACAATACTTATTTATTCGCAAAATTATGATTGGAAGTTTTCAATGCTTACAACAAATGTTGAACCATTTAAACAGCTTTTGAATACACCTAAAGTAAAAATTATCTTTTATATCTGTTTGAAATTGAATCTAATATAATTGAAATTTTATTTTATCATGTTATTTGTTAATTTTCTTTTTAGCTCTTAATATTTTTTTTCTATTGATAAATAATGTATTGGATCATAATACAAGATGTCATTCATTAAAATGACTGCAGAAATCAATTATACGATGTTATACTCCCAGTAGATCAGCTTTTGTGTGGTTTTAAACTGTAGTTGAAAAAACTTTTTGTTTTCTTTTTAGATATTTGGTTTATTTTACAAGAATATCTTAACCGATTTTAAGAGTTGTAATCTGGATATTGCCTCCTCAGTACACAAACCTTTATTGTTTCTTGCGGTATTTTCACCATAAAACAAATTCCAGCCTAATTTCGGCGATTATGCGAATCTAGTTAAAATATTTGATTTTTACACCCTACCGACAGGGTCTCTCAGAGTCGAGATCGCTCGACTGAGCTTGAATCAATTGCAATTAAATGTTAAATGAAATAGCTTAGTAAATCGTTTGCTATGTACTAATTGAAATCAATAAGCGTGAACTAGACGTCCAATGGAATCGACTTTCAGATTTTTGCATAGTCACAGCTCCAGAGCGTGTCCACAGTGTGGGAACGAAGAAGTGACAGATAGTCGACATCGTATGTGTAAGAGAGAGAAAGCAAAGTCGCCTGTCAAACACTTTTCCGAGTATGCGTGGCTTCGCTCGACACGTGCACTGATTTAATGCTGAAGTTGTGAACTTGTCAAAGAAATGTCACAACAAGTCATCATCGAATTGCTTGTATAGTAGGGCTCTTTATTATCATTGTTGTTACTGTTCTTTATTAGCTGCTGTGACATTTTTATGAGCTGCCAAGAGGTCCGCGACAGCTTTCCGGCATTCCTATGGTCAGGTCTTTCTTGCTTTTGTTCCTGTTGTGTGTTGTTTGTTGTTTGTTGTTGTTTTTCTGACAGCGCAATAAAAATAAACTGAGTGGCAGCAGCTTAGCGCAGCAACTTGTCTCTTGCCTGTGCGTACCACTCGCACTAGTCCACCACTTGTGGCAACTCCTGAACAATAAAATTCAAAGCAGTTCATCCTGTCCATCCCCTTCGCTATCCACCCTCGCTGGAGAGGCATATCAAGCCCGCACCAACTGGGGATTGCTGACTGCCTGATATTGTTTGTTGGCCTCGTCGGCGGCCGAGTTTCGCTGCTCCCTCCCCCGCACACCAAGCACACACCATGCACACACCGTACACACACTCTTACACATCCGCGCATCCCAATGGTTGTTTCCTTGAACTGCTGCTCTTTAAATGCGTACACTCTTACTTAGTGTTGTTGTTGTCAACGGCAAAGACCACGCCTTTTTTGCGTTAATATCATTGGGGGAAAATTGCAGCGCTACTTCCTTAGCAAACCTCAAGCCACCGCAATCGAAGCTCAGCGCAAAACCAGCCCAAAGTTTGTCAATCCAATCCAAGCCCAATCCAAACGCATACAAACTCAGACTCAGACTCTTCGCCCTCATTCAGATCCTTTGCCCTGTCATCTCGTTCGGAACGCTTTCCATTTTGTCATTGTCATCAACGTCATTGTCCGTATTGTCGTCTGTTTATTTCTTTAATTTATTTTTTATTTGCTAGATTACTTTTTTATTGGAACTCCATTAAATGTTGCCTTTTGTGTCGTTGTCATGCAACAAATTACCATAAAAAACCACACACAGGAGAAGTATGGGAATTTACTTGCGTTAAGCACGCCCAAAACTCATTCCTTTAAAGACAACTCAGTGCAGTGCGGTACAAACAATCCAAAGAGTTTTTCTTAATATACTTTTGATTTTTATTTCTTTACTCTTTCTTAAATTGTTGGAGACTCATACTTTTACTTTTTTGTAGATGTTGGCAGCCTGTGGCACCTATGTATATGTTATAGATATAAAGTCAATTATCTGACCTATTTTGTATTGACTGCGCTCACAGCGGATGATACAATGGATACTCTGGATGAACAATTATGGTATAGTTAACATATATCTGGCAAAGGTGTCGTCCGCTAGACTTTTGTGTGTGTGGTTTTCTAAAGTCTCAGGTCTGTTTAAAACAATAAATGCAAGTTGGAAAAATGCGCACCACCATAACTGAATAAAAATCTTAAGTCCGATGTACTAACGTAGCCCGACAGACTCGAAATCATCTTTTTTTTAACAGAACTCGTATATATCACGAAAACAATTGGAAAAACTTTCGTACCAAATGAAACTAACCAGTACGTGGCAACTCTCCAATCCGATGTCCCAAACCCGTTTACAGCAAATAGTCTGGCGTCGTATGACTCTCATTCAGAGGGGTATGAAACTTCAAATAGTTTGTTGCCTTACTCGCATTCAACTGTTCCTTTTTGACTGGTCCGAACAATTAATTATTATACTCAACAACGCTAAAAAGTCGGCAAAGACAAGCCTGGAATAGAGACCCAGCTGAGATGGAGCCCGAGCCTGAGCTCGATTGAGTACGGCAACCGAAACATTTTTCTTCTTATAGCACAGCCTGTAATTATCGGTCGATACAAATCGAAACGAAAGACACAAAAAATTTATTATTGTGTATTAATAAATTTTATTTTGTTTGCAGCCGTTACCAACTTGCCCGACTCTGGCTAACTCTTCCTTCCAGCCGCATAATTTTTTTTTATTTCATTTTCCTGTTGCGCCAACAATTTTAATGCTGAAATAATTTGTATTATTGTTTTCCGTGTTTTTTTCCTTTTCGCATTGTGTTTTGCACTAGTTTTTTTTGCATGTTGTTTTGCAGTTTGCTTTTGTTTTCTGACAAGGCACATACATCTTGAGTATTATCTTGTCATACAATCAGGCAGTAGCGAAAAATGTAAAAAAGACGAAAAATGAAATGCAACGTTTGCAGGCAAATTAAATGCAATTTAAACGAAAAGAACAAAAGCTATCTTGGGTGGCAAAGGCTTTTAGGCATACCCAACTAGTAGAATGTTTTTGGATTATAAAGACATCTGTTACGCAGAAATATTTCTATTAGTTCCGGCGATTTTATCGCTCTGCTGGCTTTCATTCTCACTCGATGAACATTTGTCGATTGTGCTCAGAACGGTTTGCCATTAAACTATACACAAGCTAATACTTTCAGAACATTTGGAAACTACCCGAACTCATTAAAAATTTCAAGCTCGATTGAGCTGAGTTGTTTGAAGAGATCCAAAAATAGTTTCATAAGTGAACTTAAAAAATTACAATTGCGAGAAAGCTTAAAAATTAAAATTAAGTTTTTATTTTTTTTATTTTAATCGTTTCTATGGCAGCTACTTATATGATGTAGTGGAATTAAAAACTAACTTGAAGTTTCTTGTTCTTATAGTCTCTAAGATCGACGCTTTTAAACAGGCGGAAGGACGGAAGGACAGACGGATGGGCAGACCTAAATCGACTCGGCTGCTGATAGTGATCAAAAATACAATTTCTTAATGGAGTCTGCTACGCCTCCTTCGGCCTGTAACATACATTTCACAAAACCATGATACCCTTTTTTTTTGCTCATTTTCAATAAGCACAAGATATGTGAAAATATGTATTCTTGAGAAAATGTATTATTTATTATTCAAAACATATTTTTACAAACACTCTCAAAAGCATAGGCAATTTAAAATGAAAACCTTTTTTTTAATGAATTATCTATTTATAAAATTTAGTATCGCTTGGCACAAAATTGGATATCAAAATTTTAGGGGCATGGAAATGTTTTCGTCATTAGATTTTTACCTCGTAAAGAGTTTTTAGAAGATATCATATACTATTTATATGTAGCTGCCATAGGAGCAATGGGGTGTAAGGTAACATTTTGTATGAAACACTTTATTGTTCATTGAGATATACAAATTAAACTCAGCTAGTTTGCTTTTCTTGCCAGATGTGGACTCTTTCGCCAATTATAGCCATTTCCTCGCCAAATCAGACATTTTCCCCGCCAAATTTGACTTTATTCCCTGGAGCCCCCTTGTTTTTAATTATTGTAAAAATTTCTCATTAATGAAAGATAAAAATTGATCCCATATACATATTTATGTGAGTTGAATTTGTTCCGTTCGAAGTAACTTTAAAATTTAAATTACAATTCATTGCCAGAAAATGCAGAGCCCTGTGAGTTTGGCTGAGATTTCTTCAGAGTCGATGAAGAGTTTCAGATTTCTTAATCGATTGTAAGCAGCAATTAAAACCAAAATCGTTAACCAGTAATAGCTAATTGAAGTTGGTAACCGTAAATGAAACAAAATCCGAAACAAAGATGATATTTTTTAAACCGAAATAATCGTTTTGTAGCTGATTTATGTATAACCTATTTACATATAATTCAATTCAATTCAATCATCATATAGCTGTTTTTCTTTACCCTGACCGAGGGTATATTCATTTTGTGAGGGGCGTGTAACAGGTAGCAGGAGGCATGCTATACTCCCTATTCATATGAGCGAAAGGTCCCAGTTCAATAAATAATTAAATTTTTTTGCACAATTTGCATAGAATTGATTTATTGTTGTCACATTAAATGCATTTATTGAACTTGTTAATTGACCAGCAATAATTATTGCTTATTATGTAATTAAAATTGAACGCATAAGACAATTGTGCTAATAGCAGAATGTGGTGGGTCGAAGAGTGGGAAGAGGGCTCTGGGACAGAAGCCAGAAGTCAGCACATCACTGGCGCTAACGACAAGGACACAAGAAGAGACAGAGACAGAGACAGCGTGAACCAAGGGAAATTGTATGATAGAAGGTAAAAATGGTTTACTTGATATGGTGCCAGCTACCTGGCAGGTTGTGAATTTATTCAAATTATGATCATTTTATTAAGCGCCTGAAGGTGCAATCAATCAATTTTAAGGCACAGAGGCGCACCCTGTCGATGCCATCATTGTCTGCGTCATAAGCGGGCATCCTCACACCTCGTGCAGCTGTTTTAAACAATTTGCAAATTCGACATTTCGTCAACATGTTGCTTAACATCTAAATAACAATAATTAAGTACAATGAAGCCGCAATGAAGGCAACGCCACGCATCTAAACACAACAGCCGAGGATTGAGGATTGAGGATTGAGAAGTGATGACTAGGAAGTGCGGTGTGTTAAGTACTCGTGTACTGCAGACCACTGCACATTGGCACCCTCTTCAGCTTAAACACAGGTTTAGACTACGACAACAGACAGAGCCAGCAGCACCCTCAACTTGGCAGAGTCAAAGCCAGATACAGAGATACAGACCCAACTTGAACCGAGTGTGTAATCAAGGTAGGTAGTCATTATATGGTAAGCTCAGCCATCACCTGAGATTTGGGCAAATTTTTGTACGATGTATTAGCGTTGCTGCATTAATTTTGATGGCTCTATTAGCGAATACGATTTCAACTAACTATAATTACAAACTCTTTATATTTAAAATTTTGGTAGGCATATAATTTTCAAATTGGATTGTCCTTTAGCCAGCCTGAACATTAGAGTGCATCGAATTGTATGGGCCCGAAAAAATGAAAAAATGGTAACCCATTTTCGTAATCTGTGGTCAATTCTAAGATGTTTTCACGAAGAAACCATAGTTCTAAAATGAATTCCTGGTCCGCGCTTTTTGAGTTGAAAAATTCACTTTTTTGAACAATTATATCTCGGGTGTTTATGGACCGATCCTGACAGATTTGGTGTCAATACTCTTGTTAGGACCAGGACTTTTAAAATTCAACAGAAAAAAAGGACGAAATGTCCTTTAAAAATAATTTTCATCCTTGGAACGACGATTTCGCGGTTCGCCTCTAAACCAATAAATTAGTCAGAATTAAAGCTATTTTTTGGCAAAAAAAATTTTATTTCCCCTGAACCTGTATTTTTTGTTAAAAGAAAATGTAACACATATTTTATTAAAATTGTGTTAAAACTGTATTAAAATAGGTTTTACATTTTCTTTTAATAAAAATTACAGGTTCAAAAAAAAAATTTTATTTTGTGCCAAAAAATAGCTTTAATTCGGACTAATTTTTTAAGATAGAGACGAATCGCGAAATCGCCGTTCCAAGGATGAAAATTATATTTAAAGGACATTTGGTCCTTTGTTTCTGTGAAATTTTGAAAGTCCTGGTCCTAACTAGAGTACTGACACTAAATTTGTCAGGATCGGTCCATAAACACCCGAGATATAATTGTTCAAAAAAGTGAATTCTTCAACTCAAAAAGCGCGGACCAGGAATTCATTTTAGAACTATGGTTTCTTTGTGAAAACATCTTAGAATTGACCACAGATTACGAAAATGGGTTACCATTTTTGGTGAAAAAAATCGATGCACTCTACTGAACATATTGACATCAAACTCTCGGCACTGCTTCAAACTCCAAAAATAAAGTCTTGAAAGATTGTGAATAAGGAGAATAAACCCAAAATATTTAATAAGCTGTACTCAATTATAAATGGTAGAGAAATCCGAGTGTAGGGAAATCTGTTCAGAAAACATATAAATACACAAGAGGAGATTATATTTTAAAAATCAAGTATTTTAAAATAATAAAAAAAGTTTGTCTTTCTGCACATTGTTAAAAAAAGGTCTACTTTATTTAGAGATAAAATGATTGTATTGCAGAGCACCGAATTCCGATTAGCTCTTATGTTTATCTTATATTAAATGTTATATTCTTCGTCATAAAATTGGATGTCGAAACTTTGGGTCTTAAATTTTCCATCCTCACTAGACTTTTACATAGTCTCTTGACAATACACTTGACCGCATCAACATACCAAATTTGAAGCCTCTTCCTCATAAAACTCGACTCGACTTTTATTACACATAAGGAATATAGTACATATGGGTATTTCTACAGAAAGAAACTTAAAATAGATAAAAAAAAAAACAAAAAACAAATGGGCTACGCCGCCTGCTCGCTTCGCTCACCTATCCTCGGCTCGCTCGCTAGGCGGAGAGGTGCGGCTCTAGTGGAGAATACTCGACTGCAGGATACTCTGTGCCGATAACCTAATACGTATTTCCACACCGGAAGATTTGATGTCCTTGTAGAAATCTGCATTAAACTTTCGACTAATGGATTCTTTGGCGGCAAGTTATGTATGTATGTTTATTGTGTAGTGTAAATAAGGCAACAGAAAATCCCAATCTATGAGTTTCGTTGAAATATCTCCAGAAATAATAAAAATTTGCATACAAAATCTTAATTTTCGTTCAATCGTTCCTATTTCAGCTATATGATAATATAAATTTTTTTTTTACAAACACACATGCCAAGCGTAAAATCTATCATCCTTTTATCGTGCGTGGCTCAGTGGGATGAGTCTACAATCTTTGAAGCTTTTAATTATTCTTATAATTTTTTTTAAATTGGGCGGTAGGTCCATTCTCCCGCCGCCGCACTGTGGGGCCATTGCTGATTTTACTTTGCAAAAATCGTAACTTTTGAACCAAATGAGATAATCGAATAATTTTAATGGCATATGATAGATAACTCTTCAACCTATGAAATTAGCATTTAAAAAAGGTGCCACGCCCCCTAAATACTTACTTAGTGGCTATCAAAGTTGAAAAAAGTAAGTAAGTTGTGTAAAAAGTAAATTTTATGGCACCTAAAAATAAATATTTTTTTAAATTTTTGATTTATTTTGTTTTATTTTTAAAGTTTTTATATTTAAAAATTACTTTCAAAAAATTTGAAAACAAACGGCGCGCCGTTCGAGACAAGCACAAGCCCATGGCCCATGGCCATACCAAAAAGCGCATTTTGGAAGTGCTTTGAGGATTGGAAAAAGCGTTGGCACAAGTGTATTATATCCGAGGACGATTACTTTAAAGGGGACAAAATAGATATTGATGAATAAATAAGTACTTTTTTAAAAATTTAAAATACACTTTTTCATTTGAACACACCTCGTATACCTGGACTCTAAGGGTTTTTCTTTATTATTGAATGCTGTTGAATTAAAATGTCTCATTCATGTTATATTTACATTAATACAACATTAATTCTGATCAAATAGAAGCAGCCCCTCGACCCAAGGAATGGGTGTCATATGCCCCAACCGAAGCCCCACATGCAATCGTGCAAAGTTGGACACAGAAATGCAAAAGTCTTTATTTCGAAAAATATTCGACCAAAATAGTTATATGCCATAGTAAAATCTTCATGTGTTTCCCTGAAAAAATTTTGACAACGACGCGATTATTTGATCGAATAATCGATTAGTGTTTCAATTAATCGCAACACATTTTACGATACAATTAAATCGCCAATGGAAGCAAAATAATAATATGATTAATCGTGCCATCCGTAGACGTACCTAACATAACATTATCATATTTTGCGACACAATAATAATACCCTCGCAAGGGTATAAAATAGGTGAAAAGCAGTAGTACGAGTACCTTGGAGTATGAGTTTGGAAAAGGATGCTCTCATAGTTGTGTTATGATACAAGAATGTTAATGTGCTAAGATGCAAAGCAACATTTTAATTGATTTACATTTGAGATCGATCGGTCAGGGAAATTTAAAGTGCGTTGTTGTCGTTGCTTTGACATTGAAGGGCTACCGTGCGTCAGGACGGCAGGACGGCACGACCGCAGTGCCTAACTTGATTTTTCCTGTTGCTGCTGCTCATTGAGTTGAGGGGTAGCCCAGCTTTAACTTCCACTCGCCTCGCCCTCGCCCTCGCCCCCGCCCTGGACGTTAGCAGTAGACGGTTGCTTGGTGTCTGTATCTCCTGCTGCTGCTGCTGCTGCTGTTGTTGTCTTTGTTGTATCGGCGTAAGTTTCGAACGTCGCTTGGACGTCTACGACCCACTTCAAAGTGATTTACGATTCTGTGACACGCCCTCGCCTAGCAATTTAGAGAATAATTCAGCCCCCCACCACCCCCCCAACACGAAAATCCATGAATGCATACATATACAAACATATAAATATACGAAGCGTATTCTAGCACATATGTATGCATGAAATCTTTGTGTGCATATCAGTGTGGACGGCAGTCCACTCTAGTGACGAAGCATTACGAAGGGTGCGATTTACTTACATATAGAGAGCTATTTTTAGATCGAGTTTAGTTAGTGGCTTAAGGCAGCTGGATTTGTTGATTTCGTAACACGCGATACTTTAAATTTTACCTAACTCCCCAAAAATTATATTTAGAAACGCGTATTTGCGTTCATAAGCTGTCTTTATAAACCCTGTTCTAAAAGGTCGAAAGGGTATATAAATATAATGAAATTCGCAACATTCAAGTTTATTATTGATGGCAATGCAATTTCTACAGATCTGGAATAAAGTAAATACTAAAAAAAAAGAACTCTTACTAGTGGGAGGGCTATAGTCGAGAGACACCGACTATAAGAGCTGCTATATGAAAAATGCTTAGCTAAATACAAATTATATATAAATAATTTTCAAAACTTTAATTTCCTATCAATAAAGAAAATTTAAAATATAAATTTAAAATTTACATTTATTATATGGATTATTTTGAACCATCGACAGATTTGACAGGTTTCTTGGCGAGGGAAAACAGATAAGGGAGGAATATAAAGTCATATTTAGCGGGAAAATACCCAATTTGTCGTGAAAAGCTCAAAGTTGGCGGAAAAATCTAAAACTAAATCGGATACATTATTTTCCAATAAGTTTGCTAGACTAGATATCAACAATTTATCGATCTAAATAAACATCATCTTTATGTAATCTATGCAATTTTAATAATAACATCAATGTAAAATGCTTACTCAATTCTCATATTTAAAAAAAAAATAAAAATAATTAAAGTTAAGAATTAAGAATTTTGTTCAATGGAATTTTTTGGTGCCTCGAAAGTTTGCGTCAGTTCCACGGTCAGGTGTTTTCTGATTGGTAAACTTCTCGTGAATAATTTAAATGCATCAAATTGTTTAATTAAGTAGAAATGGCTGGCAATAAGAGTGTCATTATAATTACTGGCAGATTCAATGAGGAAAATTGTACATCATTGCCACAAAGATCCGCTCTCCCACGCCTGAGTCACGCCCCAATTAAGTTCAAGCTGAAGATGACAAAATACACCAGCGACGCCGACGAACACTTCACGCAGTGGAGGATTGAGTATTTGAAATCGCAAGTTAAGTAATACGAAATAAATGCGCATGGATAAAAGATGAACACACAACTTTTCCCCGAGCTGTTAATTTTTGTTTTAACTTTATTTATTTAATTACTTTTGACAATTTTATGTAAACAAGAGAATTATTTAGCAAAAATTTGATTCTTTTTCCTTAAAAGCCGCTTGCAATTTAATTTATTTATTTTGAAGTTTTAGGTACGTTATATTTTAAAAAGTATTTAATTTTATAACAAGAAATGTGGACCTTACATTTGGACATTGAATTTCTGCTTGCACAATCTGCAACGCCCTTTCTCACCAAATACTACATACATAAGGCAAAATACATTTTGCTTTCGCTTTTACCTCGTGTAGAGCGTTTTTTTTTTTAAAATATCTAAAATGTTTGCAAGTAAGAACGATATAGGCTAGTCTCCGACTGTGATATTATATTACTGAACTTAGATATATCAGGTATGCCACAGAAATCACTAGTGAAAGCGAATTCAGAGAAAAGTAATTCCACTTCGAAAATTTCTCCTACCAACACGAACTATGACAGATATGTTCCAAATAACAACAAACCAAAATTCAATGATTACAGCCCGAAATTACATCAAAAGTGGAATTAAATTAGATTTTTCAAAATGTGAAATAAAAATCTATACCTCAGCTGTGTCATTTTACCTAAGTACGATATAGAAAAACTTTAAATATTAGCCTAAGAGCCTTAAAAACAGCATTCCAAAAATTTATTGATTGATGGATTGCTTTCAGCACATTAAGAATTAATAATAAACCAATATTTCGTTTTCTTTTAAAACGCCAAAATGTAAAATTAAAACCTTAATTATACCGAGGGGTTTTCAATTGTTTAGCTTTCCCGCTGAGCTAGCGGTTTTTTAAACAAGTCCTAGAATAAAAGTTGATAAGCATTAGACAATTAACAAAATCCATATTCGAAACATCCGATGTCTTGGAAAAAAGTTACAAACAAACCAACAAACAAGACTTGACTCTTAACTCGTTGATGACATCAATATATTTAAATTATTCTATCTTTGGAACGGGTAGTCCAAATGTAAAATCATTCTTTGGTCTCTCCATAAGTTCTTCTGCAACACTGTGGAAATGTCTTCCGCTTTTTTCGTCCTAGAAATATCCTAATCGAAGATTAAAATTCACCTGAAGTCTTCTTTTTACATACCATTCTGTAGTGGTATCATATTTAAGTATAAAACAAGCACAGGTTAGACAAGTACAACTTACAAAAATAGCCGACAATCGATGACTGGTTGAAGTGTTCTGGCACTTTTGAATAAAAAACACGCGCATCTTTAACTTCACTTCACTCTTCGCACACGAATGTTAAAAGAATGAGAATTAAAGAGCACATCTTTCCGATTTGGATTTTACAGGTTCAAAAGTGTGCAATGATAATATTGCGAGCCAATTATTCAGATTCAAAAAAGCACTAAATAAATATTGGGGCCAAATCTAAGCTAGTATACATTTTAATGGGGTAAAACCAAATAAACAAGTAAAACCGTCAATTGGAAGTAACATTTCAAATGTGACCCATATTATAAGATCATACGTATGCCTGTCTAAGTGTTGTAAGAAAAAAAAGTTATCTGTCAAACAGCCGACGCCAAGGGCGTAAGGTCGGAAGGATTCAAAGAGCTTATAATAATAAAGCTTAGCTAGATTATATTATATGTAATTAATATGCAAATTGATTTAAGTTTTTTTCATTTTAATCTAAAAATATGTCACCCTTGCCCAACATACCCCTGCAGAAGGTATTATACATTTGTCACGAGAACTGTATCGCATTAAAGAAGGCTTGGCAGACCTCATTGAGTATACATACATATATCGCTCATTTACTTCAGGACTGTCATAACTCAAAAAGCACGATTTTGCCGAAATAAAATAAAGATTTGTTTGACTCCAATTTTGTGACAAATGTTACTTACCTAATTTAACAAATGAAAAATTCTAAAATTTAAAAATAGATACTTTGCTAATTTAGCATAGAAAGGTCCCGCTTCTTTGAACCTGTAATACCCAACTACTATCATATTTGGATAATGGTTAATGAACTACTGAGCGGGTTGTTCATTATTGCGGAGTTTGTCCACAATATTTTACTTTCAGCTCGCTGACAACATCAGAATCTATTAATTCTTCTAACTCTGGGACTGTTAGGCTGATTTTGGCAAAGTGAAATACCGTTCGAAGCGTATTCCACAGAAGAAGCTTTCCCAACCCAATGAATGGGGCTTTATCGAAGCCCTCACATGCAAAGATATGGTCAAGGATATGCAAATTGTGTTTGATTTATGCTTATCTAGCTAGCGTGGACTGCCGTCCACAGTGAACATAAGAAAGAAATCGTCTGGCAACACTAGTTACTTCTGTGTAGAAATAAAAGTTGGTGTCTCTTTATCATTTCATGTTTCATGTGGCTGAAATAAAGAGTCAAGTTCAGTGCGTAAGTCGATTGTCGTACTGCGGCGTACTCGAGTGCTGAATTTCGAGAAACAAATCGTTGCCGGGGTTGGCGGATGTGTGCCTGTCATCTATGTATGTAGGGGTTGTAGGTCCACCCACTGGTGACAGTATTGGGGACCTGCAGTCCAATCACTCATGCTATTGACTAAGAGGGAGAGTGAACGAGACAGCAATTGAGATAAAAAGTTCACGACTTTGATTCGCCTACGTCAACTTGGCGCACACGCACAGCCACTTGTGCGAAAGCATTGACCACGTTCACTGGCATGATTTGCTCCCTGATAATTTTTTTTATTTATGATTGCTCTGTTCCCTTTCAGAAGGTGTCTGATACTGTATCAAAATATCAGGATTTCTTGTATAATTATACATGATCATCGATAACTGAAATGAAATGATGATGTGATTTGTAAAATCATTTTTTTTTAATCGAAAGGCTTTACCCTTACAAAAGTACTGTACCATGTACACAGATATGGGCATTTTCACAGCCACTTTGTTTTACAGCTAAACTATTTTTGAAAAATCTCTTTAATATCTAAGTAGCAATTTATATAAAAAATGAAAACAATCGACCAGTCAATTAAAATATATAAGCGGAAATATGATATGGGGTTATGTTAGGTGGTTTTGAATTGAATTTCAAAAACACAAAAACGGCGAAAAACTTTTACACCCTGTGCTCATTGAAAATGAGTGAAAAGGGTACATATAATAGTTTTGTGAGATATGTAGTTTTGTGTAACAGGCAGAAGGAGGCATGGGTTAGGCGCACCTTCAACTTCAATAAAAAAAACACCCGTTAGCAAATACAAATTTTTAAAAACTGATATGTGTTCCCTAAACTATTCTCTTTATTGGTTATTATAAATTTCAAACTTTAACATTACAGAAGAACCAAAAATAACGTTTTTCATTGTGTTTTGTGCTGGTAAAATATAAAACTTTGCATTTTTTTTTAATAGTTAACTATTGAACCTAGTAATGACTAGGGATACCTTTCTAGCTTATGCCTCCGCAAATTCTGCATAAAATAGAGTATGAGAGAGCTTTTAAATATTCGAATATTATTTGCATCCAATCAAGATAGATTGCTTTTATTTGAGACGGCTTGTCCTCCTTAATATGCCATTCGAGGCATGAAGACCTGATACTTTTTCTATTATGTTTCAGACCGGAAAGATTAGCTTTTTGTTTCGAAATAAATTATTTGACCTCTCGATTACTGTGAAAATCGCAAGATTAGTTGTAAAATCCATGGTGAAGGGCTGAAAGACTTTCAATTTTAGGAAATACAAATTTAAATAGTGACATAAAACAAAATCCATTCACTCCCTGGTCAACATATGTACAACAAGAAAAAATATGTTCTAAATCAGAGGGAATAAAAAATATTTGTTTATATTTAAAGGAACTTCCCTTAAGAATGAGAACCAGAGTTGCGCTTGATTTGTAAAAATTGCATACAAATTCAAGTATTGAAAATGTTTATCAAGGTATGTAGAATAAATTGTTGGTAGAAATTTTTAGTATTTGTAAATAATTGTGGAATTGTCCAATAAAAACATTTAACTTTTGCCTAAAGTCGGAGATAAAAGGGAGTGAAGACAAGATCCAATTAAAAAGCAAAACAAAATATAAATGCTACTTTACCCAACCAAATTTCATAAAAATCAAGTCTGCAGCTGTATTTTAAGATCCAAATATTAAACTCTTTCCCATAGTCGGATAGCAAGAAGTGGGTAAAAGCGTTGTCCAATTTGAAAAAAAAGTTGAAATTTTCATTAGTCTTACTAAGACTCATGCCGAATTCGTTTTGGTTTTCTACCAAAATATCGGGCTGACCTTTTTCGTTGTCAATTGTGATACTGAGGGCACTTGAGGTATGAGTGCACCAATAATAGTAACTAATTACTGCCCGTGCTTTACAGTCAACTTACCCAGAGATTTCTAGGATAAATAAAACAATAAATAAAATCGAACACTTCCAGTGCCTTGGAACTTCCTGACCTTATACGACCTCGTATGTATGTACTTTTTCCGCTCGATTACTGTGTACATAACTTTGACTACGAGAATTGTTTGACTCAAACTTGTTTTTCATTACAACTCTTGCTCGTCCCGCCTATATCTGTTGCTTCTGGATAAAGGAATTTTTGCAAAATAGCTCTGATCAAAAGTAAGCTAAGATCCACTATGAAGGAAGACTGACTAAATCTTATTTGTTACGTATTTACATACATGTATGTATGTGGTGGATTTGTATAATGTTAGAGCGACCAATTTTTGTATGAGCGGTCCTGTGATCAAGGTTTAAGAAAATCTTTTGTTTATTTTTAAAACAATTTAAAATTTAGAGATATCGTGTTAGTTTTCTTGGCTTAACTAATACAAAAATGATTCATGATAATATTGTTAAATTAAATTCAAATGGTCAAAAAGGCTAATTTGATTTGTTTGAAGAATCCTGATAGAGCAACAATAATTCAAATATTGGCGGAGAAGGAATCAACAATCCGTACTTCGATGAAGTATATATTTTACACTTCGCTTAAGAAATCCGGGATTGCCAACTTCTGCCAAACTTTTCACTCTGTATGTAAAATTTTATACTAATCCATTTTTTGCTGCTGCGTATTTTTTGTTTGTCATTGAGTCTTTTTTTGCTTATGTGTATTTTTGTAATGTAAAGTCAAGTTACGAGGATCAGTATTTTTGCATGACAAAGCGCTGCTACAATATGTGTTTCTCTTTTCTTCCTAAAGAAAGGAGTAACCACAACCTCATCAACCACCAACATCGGTGCTTAAGATTTGAATACAATTTTCTGTTATATTTTATTGCATTGCAACAAAAGAATTATATTCAATAGCGAAATGTGTAAAACAGTTTTATGTTTGGTAACGTCAATTAGATCAATTGACCAATTGATCAGATCGGCTATTTGGCAGCTGTAACATTATTTATACAACATATTTATACAATTCATTAATACATTCAATACATTCACCTCCTATATTTTTTTGTTGCTATGTTTTCGTTTTACTTTTCATATTAGAATAGAGGCTCCAATATCCACTACAAAATTGTTCCAATGTTTCCTACGTTTTTACGCATATTTTTCTATTCCCTCAAATGTACCAGAAGAAAGAACGTTTGTATATTTTGTAGTGGGAAGAGAATATAATTTCAAATAGCATTCAGTTATTGACCTTACTTTGCCCTTGCAAAGGCTATTTTAATTAGGGCAAGACAAATAAGTTCATGACGCATCGATGAAACACAAATTGCAATATAAATTAAAATATATTCATTTTATTTTTGAGAATTTACATTAAAGTTGATATTCATTTTGTACATATAGAGAAACCTGCTTCCTAAATGGGTGTCATAACTCTTATTGTATTTAAGATAGACGCGATCACACACAAGACGGCTAAATCAAGTCAGCTGTTGATACTGGCCAAGATCGTTAATACATATTTGCCTATTTGCCTATTACATACATATGAATGTACATACACATGCAGATAGGTATCGTACATTACCCTTTTTTGCCCATTTTTAAAGTCAATAATTCCATTAAATGACTGAAGCAGTCGCTAAAATGTTATATCGACATTCACTTAGCATTAAAGGAAAACCATAAAAGAGAAAATCATAAGATACAACTGCGCAGCGTTTTGGTGTTCGCACGCGATGGGATTCCACTGAACCCAACAACTACACAACTAATAGCTGAGTTTGAAGTTGTTTTCTCTCCGCCAACAGATAGAGAGGACAAGAGCTGGCAGTCACTGGAGAGACAAGGTACGCTAGTACGTCCATGCGCGTGTCAATTGTATAGCTAGCTCGCTCTCACAGCGGCCATCGCTCTAATTATAGGTTACGGCAGGCAATCCTCTGATTGGTCGATGGCGCTGCGTCGCCGCGCATCACGCATCTAAAGGGGCGTGGCGAAACAAAACCCGTATTGAGCGCGTGCACGCTTGCATTTCTGAATGAAATGAAATGAAACGAACGAGCGACTGCGGCAGCGGTGGTCTCTACTAGCTAATACATCATCATCATCAGACTGAGGCACAGCAACGGCAACAGGAACAGCTTCGAGAATGATCATCGCAAACTGTGGTACACATTTCGTATTTCGTGGCAAATTGCTTTATTGCTGTCTCGTTTGCACGCCCAAACAACGAGAGCTGCGCCAATGTTGCAAGTAACTGTATGATGATGAATGGAAACGGCTGCCACTATTGCTGCGAGAGACCCAAGCGTCGACGAGGCTACTGATGGGATTGCCTGCCTGCCTATAGTTGTTGCTGTCTCAGTTTGCCAGCGCACTCAGTCAAAGCGAAACACACACACAAGCACAAGCACAACAAATACAATTGCAAATCGCACTCTCTCTCACAGCGGCTGGCCAACTTGTTTTGACGCGCCTCTGCGTGACGTTGACGCCGCAGTCGTCGACAACGACACCATGAGAGCGGGGCCCGAGCTTTTTGTTTGCGCTGGCATCGCATCGCGTGAAACAGTTGCAAGCCTTTGAACGATCAGCGACGACGACGTCAACTTTAGCGCGGATATATTTTCTTTGTTTGTGCAGGTGCCTGTGCCTGTGCCTGCTTGTCGCCAGCGTCGTCTCTGCAAACAACAACAACAACAATAA
Source organism: Drosophila recens (assembly GCA_037043495.1). Classification (NCBI taxonomy): domain Eukaryota; kingdom Metazoa; phylum Arthropoda; class Insecta; order Diptera; family Drosophilidae; genus Drosophila; species Drosophila recens. The sequence goes on from JBAMBJ010000777.1 coordinate 93,332, forward strand.
CAACAACAATAACAATAACAAAAACAATAGCTGCAACAACAACAAGAGCAACAAAATACGTTACATACAGTTTCAAGTGCGTTTCCGTGCGTTTGTGTCACAATTCTGATTTTTGTTGTTGCATTTCATTTGATAAACCATAAACATCCAGAGCAGACAACGGCCGCGTTCTTGTCGCACTCGAATTGGCAAGAAAACCAACTGTCGAAATATCACAGTTATCGTGGCAGTGTTATCAGTGACAATTGCCGCATCTGCATTAGCAGAAGGAAGCAGCAGGAAGGAAGGAAGGAAGGAAGCAGTAGCTGCGTAACTGACAAGCCTGTGTGCATTAACTCGGTATCGGTTGCGGAGAGAGAGAGAGTAAGTGGTCAATACGACAGCAGCAGACGACGGTACAATCCGTATCCGTAAGCCGAAATACTTATAAAAGTCCTATTGGCGGCAACTAAAAAGCATCCGCTGAACTCAAGTGTAAAAAGTGCATTGAAGCAAAATTTTAAATTTTTGTTGCAAATTTTTTTATGGTTTGCGGAAAGCGCGCGTGTTTTGTATCTGTGTATCTTATTGTGTGTCCTTAGCATAAACAGTGTCAAGAAGAAGAACAGCAGAAGCAGAGCTTAGCAAAGCACAACTTCCATTTTGTGGAGAAATCTTAACTTAGAAAGAAAGCGAAAAAGGAAAAAATACAATTATTGTACGCCTTAAAATAACAAAATCAACAATAAATAAATCAACGGCAGATAAATCTAAAATGCTAACGGACATGACCCCGACGGCCGGGCAATTATATGGCTCACAGATTCCGGCCATGGCGGGCATGAACATCACAAATATAGCAACACATCTGCAGAAACCAAACCCGGTAAGTAGCACAGTTGTTTTGTTCGGATAAAGCAAATTTAATGCATTTAAAATAGAAAAATAATTTTTAAAAGGGAATTTACAAGTCGCACAAATGTATATGTACATTTGTTTATGTATTATTTATTCGCTGTAAATTACTACAGTTTAAAAATAAAATTTGTTTTTAGAATCAAATCACATAGTTTAATCAAAGGGTTTTTTTTTATAATTTTGTAATAAAAATTTCCCCATTTTTATTAGCAACTTTGCTTTATGCTGCGTGATACTTTCTCGATAGTTATAATATGATTTGTATACAATGAATGATAGCTCAGAAGCTTAGTTATTATTGCTCTTTATACATACATACAATATTCACAATCGTAGAGTTCTACTTAGGCGAAATTTCAAAGATATCGTCGTACATGTATGTACATATTTATGTATATTCCGGAATATATATTAAACTCTTTATCCCGACTGGTTGACTGATTGATCAGTGTGTAGGCCAATGTGAAAAACATAGAATGCAGAAATTTTCAAGCAAGGGGCAATTTGATCATGCAAGTGGGTCAAATTCGGTGTCAAAGTTTGCACTTAGATTCAAAATGTACTTTAGAGGATGTGTGTTAGACTCATACTCCAGAGATCGAGGTTTCAAAACCCGATGGGTGTAAGGATATTTAGCTAGCTTTATTTTTTAATCTACTTCGGCAAATCAAACACAAAAGAAACCTGTAAATCAAATGAAATTTGACTACATTTGGCATTATGCTTTCGACTGTTATTATTTGTGTTCTTTGGTTATGCTTTTGTCAATTTTGCTTTGCTCTCGTGCTTTGCTGCTACAATTGATACAAAAACATAAACAAAGAAAACTTAACGCAGGACTACAACATTACAATTTGTTAACTTTCCTTGTTACAATTGTTCAGGAGTTTTATTCCACATTCATTAGTTTTTAATTTCAAATTTCTCTTCTTCTGTCTCTCAGTAACATCGTTTAAGCCCTTATCAATGCTCTACTTCTATTTTAGTTGATTTTTTTCTTAGGGCGGTAATGCGAGAATTTAGAGGCGGCGGTTTTAAGCCCCAAGTTAGGACTTTCATTTTTTATCGCCACTTTTAAGCGCTGTCGAATCGTGCTGAAAATTCAACATTTCAATGAAGAAGCACCATTTTTTATGGACTGAGTCCTTAAGTAGTAACACTCTAATAATTACATGACTGTAGTAATTAAAAATACACACACACACACACATATATATATTTGAATTTGCAGTTATAACAAGTTTGGCTAGTGCGAATATTTAACAAACCAACCACTTTCATGGAATTTGGCTTAACAATAACAAACAAACTCTCACAACAATACTCATAGCGACGGCAGCACGTTTAAAATAAAAAAAATCAAAGCGAACATCGTTAAACGCCATATCAATTCACAGCACAATAGAAGTCACATATAGACACGGACAGACAGAATCGCAGTCCCAGGCCCAGGCCCAGTCCCAGATCCAATCCCTGTCCCTGTCCCTGTCCCAGGCACAAACAGAAACGTACGCTGAATCAGGGTTGTGATTCTTTGTTGTCTTTGTTGGAGGAAAGTTGACGATTGAAAGTATCTAATGCTTTTGACGAGTGTGAGTGTGTGTTCAGTATACTTATGTGTAGATCTCTGTTAACGGCTGCACCTAAATCGATTATATTCGCCTCGTTCAACGCCACAAGTTTTGTGTGTTAGCGATTTTCACGCAAGTTACAGCAGCTGATATGATACATACCGATACATGGATGAAGTACTTGACACCTTTTATTTGATTTGTGCTACCCGGTATCTGTATCTGTATCTGCGGCCAAGGTGTGAACCAAAAAACTGAATGCTTTTTGACTTTTCTATTCTGATCTTATGTTGATGTATCATATTACTAAAGGCCAGAGAGTCAATTGGCTTTACACTCGTAGTAGATAAGTCCGTTGCTTTTCAATCTAAATCGCATGAAGCGCTGAATGAGGCGCTCGGATTTGAAAAGATACTGGGTAGCTATGACATATCTCTACCTTTATCGGCATAAGACATATCTCTACTTACAATAAAAGTGGTTCTGAAAATTTACATCACAAATACATATATACATATGTGACTTTTATTTCCTGCATTTATTTGTGCTGTCAAGCTGAACCTTAAGCAGCAAGTCTTCGGTTTCAAGTTGATAAAATTCTCAGAGCAAGTAGGTTCTAAAAATCGTGTCTTCTTTTAGAGTACATAGATCTCTCCACTAGATCGTTTTTGTTTGTTTTTATTAAATAAACCACTTTAGAATATAATACAATTTTGGTTTTCACTAAATTCAACCAAGGTTCGAGAAAAGGCCATGGGTCTAAGGGTTTTAGAAACCGGTTTGCGAACCTAATCGAAATCTTATTCTACTCTAAAAATTTGGGTGCTTGCAGCTTTGGCCTGCATCCGAATCAAAATATAAAAATATGGGAGCTATAGCAAGTAACTGCCTTATACATAGCAGTTACATATACATATATAATATTCTTGTTTTATAATCGAGCTAATCCATTTTTTTTTATATGTTAGTTTAAAATCTATACTTGGCGCATTCCATGTATTTAATGCTTTGCGCTTTTAATTTGCTGAAAATGTCCATAAACATTATTATTATCGCTTACGTTATTGTGAGGAACATTATTCACAAATTGTATAATCCTGTTTGTGGACTAGCCCCTGAAATTGACTAGATATTTGTGTTTATCAACTTATTTGAATAAAAACGGCACGAAATTATTATTGTCATTATTAATCGGTTTTGAGTTTCTGTCCGCATTTATTACCCGTGGCTATTCAAATTGATGGGGAGCCATTGCAGGTCAAATTGCACGACATTTTGACATTTTGTTGAATGGCCATAAACCAGTCAACCAAGCAGGCGAAAAATTGTTGAGAGCCCGGTTGCAGGTGCATTTAAGCATATGTGTATAGTATGGCTATGAGTATGCTTGACGCCCCAGCCAAGGGTCCAGCGTAAAGAAAATCTCGTAATATTTACCACAAGCATAAAGTTCAGACGCCACGCAACTGCGTGTGCCTATAATAAAAACCGCAAAATGAAATGCCCTCTAAACGGAGCCAGATTTGGAATTGGAGCCGGAGTCAAGCTCAGAGTCGGAACAGGTCTCGGAGTTGGTTGGTTGGTGTTGGTGTTGCTATTAAGTTCAAGTATGGTATGCATTATATACATATGTATATGTATATGTATGTTATATGTAGATGGAGAGGCTAGGCAGGCGTTTATTAAAATTAATACCACATCAATCAATCATTTTACAAACGTGCTGTCGGCCAAGTTCAAAGCCGCATCTGAAGCTGTGGCTAGAGAATAGTTCAGCTATGCTATTCGAGAAGAGCACTCTAATCTTAGGGTCTGTTTAAGAAAGTTACACATGCGCATTGGTTTTAATTAAAAGCGTTTAAGGTCGCGCTACGGAATACAACAAAAGAAAAAAAAATATAAAAAAAAATGATAAATTACCAAGACAAACTAAAATTAACATTTATGCTTGAAACAAAGCACAAAACATGTGTTGCTGACTGCCACAGAGCCAAACACCGGTACTGGCAGACAGCGAGAAAAAACTCTTCGAGAGATTATTGAAATATGTTTGTGCCCAAGATGTGGCTGTTAAATTATTAAAAATCATGCAACGATGTTGCTGTTTCCCATGAACATCGCCTGGACTTGGCTTGACTCGACTCGACTTGACTTGACTCGGTGGACTACTCTCTGGGCTTGGGCTTGGGCTTGGGCTGCGGCCCAGTCCTCGTTTGCTCATCGCTCTGTCTGTCGGCTTAATCATCATAACAAAAGAAATTAAGCAATAATATATTAATAAAAGAAAAATAAAAATTCAAATACTCAGTGAGCTCTATGGCCGGCCTGTAAGATGTGCGACCAGCTGCAGCAAAATCGCCGCGTCATTGACTAATTTGTTGTGTTCTCGACTTGGTTAGGCGCCAGGGCGTCGCTCAGCTCACCGAAAAGGCATCAGTAGCCTGACAGCGCCGAACACTTAAATGTAGTAGGCGCTTTCAGGGGACCCCTGTAGTTTCTATAGATTTGTCTATCGTCTACAACGTCATACGTGAAATTATCGGAAACGTAAAATTGAGTTCGCTATCAGCCTGTGTCGGTGTGTAGTATGGCTATATCCGATGTAAATGAACTGAATACGCTTGCCCAGAAGGACCTTCTGTCTGTTACATTTAATCTATTAGTTATTGTGTCGATGTAAGAGCTATAAGATATACATACATATGTACATACATAAGTGCTTATTATATAACGCGCCTTTTATAATTTGATTCAATCGCTAACGTGTTGTTAGTGGTCCCAAACCATAGGTCAAAACCATAACATTTACACTATGGCTGACTTTATATACAAAATGAAATGTACAATGCTATATTTGTTTTGTTTTAACTCATACAGAGTCAGCAGCGCGCTGTAGTGCACTACTTTTCAATAATGAAAATATTCTACATTAATAAAGAAATATCGTATTCTATTAAATGAAAACGAAATTAAATTTCAAGTTTTAAGTGTGCTCTCCTCCTCGACCCTGCAAAATTTGTCGTACATGTTATTCGTTGGTATTTCTAGATTTTCAGCTGCAGAAACTTGCAGATGATCAACTAGTATGGGTATATCGACTTGGTATTCTACGAAGAAGAACTTATGGGCCTGCCACTTAGACCAAATCAGTCAACTCTTTTCGCTTGACGTAATGAGTGGTACTTTGTTTGATGCATTTTCATTTCATTTAAGTCATTCGCAAATTATTTGCCATGATGCTGCTGAAAGGTATAACGCCTTCACAGATACCAAAAGTTAAACAAGGATACCAAAGTTTCGCGAGCATGCTCAATCGGTTTTCCGACTAGACTTTTCCCTGTACAAAACAAGCGAGTAGAAAAGCCTGCTTTCGAGCGAACTGGACTTTGAAAGAATCTATGCTTATTGTGGGAAAATTTGAGTTATGGTAACAGCCAGAGGTATCCAAAATTTGAGATAAACTTGAATCAACCGTACTCGAGTATAATGAAAATATTCCAGATAGTGTTTCTCGCTCTTGCCATCCCTGAGAGCTGTTTGTTTTTACAGACAGACGGACGCATGCAGAATCGACACATTTCCTTTAATGCGTTGCACATTATGGCAGTGATGACAGTAAAAGTAGGCTAGATTTTGAAAAAAAGGCTGCACTTAAAGAGCAAGCAAGAAAATACAATTGTTGAATGATGCTCCTTAATATTTATTTGTAAATTGTGATGATATTATATTTGTAATAATTTAGGTTTTCGGCAGCATTTTTTATATTTGTTCAAATAAATGTTAAATTATTTTGCGCATATTTTTGAGTTGCATTCGCAACAGTAAGCTCTTATCTTATGTCCTTTTACGCAACTACTCTTTAGTTCCGGTCATTCCGCCCAACTATCGCGAAAATATTAATTGTAATTTTCGTTTGCCATCTCACTCGGCAACACACATTGCAAATACCGTCCCGAATAAGCTCCTTGCTCATAGGCCATAGGTTTACGCAAAGGCATGTTCAAAGCGGGTTTGGTTTGTTGCAATACTTTTATTGGATCTGAGTTTATGGGACAGATCGGCACTGGGAAACTTTTCATGTGTGACAAAACTCATAACTGAATACAAACAATGTTATATTTTGGGCTAAAAAAGGTTAAGTTATCCGAAACATGAACAGGCTAACTCATTAGCCAGATCTTGCTTACAATATGCTTATCAAATTTTGCAATATTCAATTTGATATACTCGTATATGTACAAATTAGCGCAAAAAGCTATTTTTTTATTAGGTCTAAATGCCAAACTGTTTTTAAAAATATGTATTAACATTTCGTCACAAAATGGGATATCAGAAATGTTTTCGTCCCCAGATTCTTACCTCGCAAAGAGGTTTTTACCTCGAATAAATATATTTCTGTTTATTTTGATTCATGTGCTTCACGAAATTAGGTCCTTAGACTGGTTAAATTAAACATACCTTACAATGTACATAAAATGGGTCACGCAGTGAAATTCATTCTTTACAAACACAATGCAATTTGACCCGATACCACCATCTTTTTACACTGCGCCGGCATCGCAATGTACACGTAAGTTGTCAGTTGGCAGGTGATAGCCGCTGACAGGCGGCTCAACGCGACGGACTTTATTTCCCTTTGCACTTTCGCACCCAGTTACACAGTTATTATGTCATCATCGACTGCAATCGACAGGCGTGAGTGGGAGAGAAATACGAGTATGTTCACATTCACTTTTTAACAAAGATTATTTTTATAAGTGGATTCATAGACAGATATCTGTTATTCTAATAATATAATTGAAAGATGATTTTTTGATCAGAGGCTCGAAATATGTTTGATATGGGAAATAAATTATAAATTCTGATTAGCTTGTTAGCCATTGATCATAAATAGACTTGGACTTGGACCAGAATATACTCACATGACCAAAACACATATGTTATAGCATTCAACTTTTACTATAAGTTAGTGTATTTCAGTATAAATTTGTGCACCTAACATTTGTAAATATGTTTAGATTTAGAATAATGCAAAATGTTTGCTCATAACCAATATTATTTTAATATCAAATAACAAATATTAACGAACTACTCGTAACATATATTCTGTAGGTGTTGGTCCGAATCTCTATAAATTGTTTGCAGTCAGCAATCCTGAAAATCGTGTCAGCATTATAGAGACTTAAAATAATAGTAGTAGCCGTCGGATGGAGCTCTAACTGTGCTGTAAACTTTAATATTGGTCAGGCCAAAAAATGCAACGCCAGCAACACCAACCGCAATAGTTGTTACAGACAACGACTGGTTGAAAAGATTCTTTTCTTGAAGTCAAAACGCTTGTTGGCGTTGGCTTGAATTCAAGTTCATGTGTTAATCAATTTTAATGCTTTGCAGCAGCGACTGCAGCCACTGCCATAACAACAACAACAACAACACCAACAACTTGACGACCAAGTAAATTGGACACATCGATTGGAGTATAGATCTCTCGGATCTGGTCCAGTCCAGGCGTCTGTCTTACGCAATATATGTATATACATAAATTATTTGGTCGTGTTGCAAGACACTTCTCTCTGGGTATTGGTGACGGCAAATTGTGTGTGGTTGTGTTGACAAGGTACCAGTCAGTTCAGTTAGGTCAGCGAGCTAGTGAGTAGTTATTAATTTCTTAGTCGTTATTATTTTTTTTTTAATTTCTTAGATCTTGCTTAATATATAGTAAGAAAGGCTACAGTTAAGCAGGTTCTACGGTACTTACTGTGCAAAAAAAAACAAGTCAAATACAGTCGAGCTTCCATAACTCGAGCTTTTACAACTCGAATATTCTCTAGTTCGAACTAAATCGAGTGGCAGTAGCGTAAACTAAACTTAAAAAAAGCATTCCATAAGTCGAAGTCTATATAATTCGTACTTTTTCTTTGCAACTGAAATGTTTCAAACGCCACTCAACATGCTAATGTATCAACTTGACTGTTGATGCTGATCAAGAACACGAATTCTTCGCACTTCTTTTTTTAACAAACTTATTATTTAGAAATTTTGTATTTTTTTTAAGGTACAGGGTCTAAAAATTTAAAATAAGAAAGAACTACTGCGACAACTACAGCAACAACAGATTGGGTTACGTTTAAAGTTTTCTGCAGAACCAAATGATTTATGGCCCAAATTGCAAATAATTGTGCTAATCATACCGAAAGGGCATATTCGCAGTCTATCGCAATGGATTTGATACAAAGTCAAGAGCCATATAAGAGATGTGCCTTGCCTATATTGGTGGCTCTGGCGCGGGATGTGCGTCTAAAATGTATAGCAATAATCGTTCCTCTAATTTAATACCCTTCATGTGAAGGAAACAAACAGAGATGGGAAACAGGTTTTACATATATAGGGTCTGGAAATGATTGTATTGTTTAGGGTCTTCCACTTGGCATCTATGTCAACTGATAAGCTCTATGTTGTTAAATAATACCGTTTGGCTCAATTAACAAAAACGGACAGTATTTATGAAATCTGCATTGTATCAAATGTATCTGCAATTTCAGTAACAGTGAAACCAAGTAAAATTCCTATTGATTTCTTTCAGTGTACATTAAAAATTAACAAAAAAAAGTGTATAAACTCAACCTAATTAGCATATTGGGAATATGATATTGCCTTATACATGTTGACCAAATTTGGCTCAAACTGATTCAAATTTAATGCATCCTTCAGTAAGGATAATATATCGTCGGCGATCCGAACTGTTAAGTGTGCCTGTGTGAATACCTATTACGCTGTCAGAGTGGTTGGACACAGGGTATCCTATAGTCGAGTACACCCGCCTGTGGCCACACCTAACCAAGAGCGGAGCGAGCAGGGGGCGGAACCCCCGTGTTGTGGGTAGAGGGTATATGTCTAGCAAGTGTTGAAGTGTGCTGACAGAAATGAATGTTGTCGAATGCGTATCGTGCAACGAAGGAGAATTCGTTGACAGGAAACGACCAGCGACCGCCGCGGCGCGCCGCGAATTGCTTTAAAAGTTCTTACCAGTTTAATAGTTGTTCCCTGTTATTATTTTTTGTTTGTCAAATACTGACAAAAAACGCTCAAATATTTCAAAGTTTTATTATTACTTTAACGCTTTTTTTTAAAGGTTATCACTGTGTATTTTTTACGAAATAGTGTAAGTTGTATAAGGAGGCGTGGCTCTTAATAGGGGTTCTTTTTAAAGTCATGGGTTTATGTCAATAAGCTCCAGACTGTTACATTTCTCAAAGAAAATGTCCGCCAAAAACTGAGCACTGCAAGTTTTTGGAAATGTTTATGGAAACTGCTGAATTAAAACGGGATTCTTGTGGTTAATAATGCCACCGTCTTCTTCTTTACCGATATCACTTTCAAGATAACAGCAAATTTATACGTTAGCAAAAGGAAAGCCTCTCATTCTTGAAAATAATTTTCATTATGAGGCTACATACACACTGGTTTAACGCAGTGAATAACTTGCGGCTTAGTTTAATTGAAATGATTTTATAACGATTTGATAATATATATGATGAAAAATTCGGAAAAATATATTAAAAATATAAAAAATTATATTTATATATAAAAAAATAGCGTAAACTTCAAAACAATTTTGTTTTTTGTCTTAGACAAGTACCATATTTTTATTTCCAAGAAAAGGCTCTGACGATTTGTGATTTCCAATATATATGTACTAAACATGAGATTATCCAGTGCGCAAGCAGCATTAAATTCACACTTACAATTTTTACTAGCTATGAGTATAATTATGATGGGTCGAAATTTAATGCGGCGGCTTCCGATACCGCCATCGTATGGCATGCAAGCTCGCTGCACGCGTTTCTCAATTTAGCATGCTTTCGAACATCCTTTCGATTCTTTTTGACAACAGCCGCCTCCTCTGATGTCGTTTTGACATTGTAGGAATGCCAAATGCCAATTCACATGACTGGCAGTCATTTGCATGCCTCACTAAAATGCAACGCAGCGTTGCAAGTGCAGCAAACAGCAGCAGCAGCAGCAGCAGCGGCAGCAGCATCCAAACTGAAGCGTAGGCGTTAAATATCGCTTCACTTGTCAACGAGAGCAACATAAAATAATTTTAACGACTTCATTTAATGTTTATCACAACATTTTCAACTCTGCCGACGTGGCGACGCTGTCGCCTGGGGTGTCGGTCGATTCTGCTGCTTTTAATATGTTTGATGTTCTTAGACCCTGCACTTCAAAAGTACACAGGGTCTATTAAGTTTCTCAAATGCGCTGTTATGTTTATATTTATATTTATAGTGTGATCTAGTTGAGAATAGCCCTGTTTGTTCGCCCTGTAGCTTCGAGTCCGTCAAGGAATTAATTTATTTGGCTCTGTTGTGACTAGTAGCAATAATGTCAGCCTGAAGATTGACTTAGTCAGTTGGATGAACACACGTATGGAAGAAGAAACTCCAGCACGTAAGGGGCTTGAAGCGGTAGTAGGCGAACAGAGGAGAGGCAGTTCCCGGATACGTTGGCAGGACCAAGTGACTGAAGTCCTGTCATCATATGTATGTATATGTAACATCAAATTTGCTAATTTACAAACATAGTTTTTGCCAATAAAACATGGGTTTAATTTAATTCCGAATAGTAGTTTGGACAGCAGACCACGCTAGTGATATTTTTCGAGATTGGATATCTTTATTGGATATCTTCACTCAACTTTCCACGATTGCATGTGGGGGTTCGGTTTGTGATAAATCCTCATATCTTGGTTGCAAGAAGCTTCTTCTATTAAATATTCGTCTACCAGAATCGGACTATCTGTTCTAATAAAGAAAGAATGTAAAGATTTTGATGGCGTCAGCTAGCTGAGAGTAAAATCTTGTTTTTGTTTTGTTAGTTACCCATCTTCAACCCTGATCAAGTCCCGCTAAACTTGACAACCCCGCAGTCAAACTATTTTTATTTTTTTTTTCATTTTATGATTCATACGTATACAGTCGAACTTCCCTAACTCGAACTTCCCTAACTCGAAGTCTCTAACTCGAACAAAATCGAGTGGCAATACTGGGCAAATTTCATACAATTCTACTTCCCATAACTCGAAGTCTCCCTAACTCGAACCAATTTTGGTGGATAATGGTGATTCGAGTTAGGGAAGTTCGACTGTATTTCATTTAATATTCTTCGTCACAAAATTGAATATCAGAAATTTTGGGGGTTGAAAGAGCTTTCGTCCCTAGACTTTTACCTTGTGTAGAGGTTTGTTTTTTAGTTACGCTAAAAACGTTATGCACAGTTTTTTTCTGGACACTTGTGCGTATGGATTGCTTAACGATTGTGTTTGCAGTTCACAGTACACGAAATCTCATATGGAAAGGCATTCATAAGATTAAAATTGTTGCATTATCAACGCCAGTAACAGCAGCACAACATCAATGGCAGCAGCATATTGCCGAAACTTACTCAAAAGACACTCAAAAGATACCTACACACCCATTTTCGTCCAAGCATTTTGTTTAATATACAAACATTGTAGTTGTTGTGGTTGTTGTTGTTGTTGCTGTGTTCCCCGCAGCATTGCAACAACACGAGTCGTCTTGCCGTTGGTATTGGTATTGTTATTGTTGCCGTTGCTCTTGCTGTTGCCGACGCGCCTGCTTCTTAAAATTTATCTGCACTGATTACCACAAATGCGAGCGTGTACTTAAAAAGCTTATATGCTTTTTTTAGGCCACGTTGTACTTGAGAGTCAAGCCGTATTCGAGCCGATATTGGGCTTACAACTTTGGACAAGGCGCGCATTGAAATGGCGTTGATGACGTTAAAGTTTCATGTTTATGGCTTGATGAACGCAACGATTATCCGCAGAAACAACCACAGCAACAGCAACATGAACAAGAGAGCCAAGCAAATTGATTGATTTGCGATGCTGCACGTAAAGCTGCAAGGCAAGAAAATACCAACAGCAACAGCAACAACGTTTAAACTCGTTTTAGTTTACATTTCATTTTTAAGGCAATTTGGCCGCAAACAAAATTTTTAATGCGTCGCACATTGGTGCTAATTAAGTTTCTAGCACGCAATAATTAATAACTTTTAATCAATGCGATTAATCCTTGCTTTGACAATTTTTGTTAAATTTTTAATGCTTTATACCTAAAACTACTTGCCAATATTACAATCCGTAAGTTGTTTGGTTGAGATGTCATAGCAAACAAAAAAGATTTTTATACTAAAGGTTAATTTTTATCTGAATATTCCTACGGCAGCTATATATTATAGTATATTATTTTGATTCAAGGCATTTTTTAAAAGTATACAGCTTCACGTATTACGGGCTAAGAACTTCAGTAGCACCACTGTGCATCATTTTTTCGCTGAGTCGGCGTAAAATGGGCGTGATTTCCTAGCGTTGCCGTTGTCGTTGTAGCAGATATCGCTGACGGCCCAAAACTATGGCGAGGTACATAAGCACATTTATGCGGTCCATTTTTAAACGATGGCGACAAAATATGCAGCAAATGCAATTGAGGCGAATCAAAGCAGTACGCAACGCCCACTATTGGCTACAAGCCAAGTCAAGCTTATAGCCATCTTGCATGGCTACAGCTAAGTTTCTGTACATAGTTTCTGTAGTTGCTGTTGCCATTGCTGTTGCTGTTGCCATTGCCGTTGCGATTGCCGTTGCCGTTGCCATTGCCATTGCGCTTGCCGATGCGGATGGCAGCAACTGCCACACAACAATTTCTCAATTTAAGTGTGTACACGAAAATTGCTGTTGCTTGTTTGACAAATAAGTTTCATGCAAATAGCAAGAGCTGCAACAGCAGCAGCAGTAAAAATTGCTACTGTAGCTTCAATTGAAACGGAGTGAATTAAATTCGAGTGCACAATTTTCTCAATGGCTTGCCATTGATGAAAATCGGAGCATCACTTTTGACCATTCAAGCTGTTTGTCAAGACCATTTGACAGCAAATCGTTGCTGTTGACATGACAAATTTACAGTGCAAACAACATCAACGACGGCAGCAACAACAATAACAACAGCAACAACAACAACAGCAACAACAACATCTGGCCTTCTGCCTTCACTACAGTAAAATGTCTTCAAAAATTTCAGAAAATTGCCTCCAGGCTAGAAGATGCACTTAAGCAGCATTGGCATCGGGATAGTCATCCGCAACAGTATCTGCAGCCAAAAACTTAAGCGCTGTTGCCTAAAAATTGTTGGCAATTTTTGGGGACCGGCAAAACCTTTAGCTGTTTTCGTCCAATTTAAGACTAAGGTCGCTGGGTCTTCAGTTTCTAGTGTGCGGTCGTTACTGTGTGTAGGTTGTAATTTTCTACTTTGCGCCTAAAAACGCTGATATAGAAAGCAGCACTCAGAAATCTCTTTGGGCCTTATTTATTTCGATTTGTAGTTGTTGAGCTGTTGTTGCTCGCTTAGACCGGCTATGCGATCATTATCGAGAATATCTCTGAAGATATGCTCATAATGATGGAGGAACTTGTTAACTACTCATAAAAAATTTATAACTAAAATAAAATGATTTACAGAATTTTGTTGTTTTGTTGTTCCGTTAACAACAAGAACAACAACAGCCATGAATGCACACAATTTTCTAAGCAAATTTTGTTCATGCTGACGGCTTTCGTGTTTTAATCAAAAGCTATTAATGATGGCGCCTTTTATGGCTTGTTGTGCACCCTCCATTATAATGGTGCTGTGTTTGTTACTGTTGACCAGGCTAATCGATGCTGTCTATCGTGATTCACTGCTGACTGTTTGTTGTTGCTTGTGGTTCCTATGCTTTGTAAATAAGCCATTTACTTTTTAATAAAAAATAAAATAATAATAGCATTTCTAAATACATATCTTTAGCCACAATGACAATAGCTAATTACACACCATGTCACAAAATAGCAAATACATATTTGATTTATTGAGCCATTAAATATTAATCATAATTTTCTTGTTTATCACCTTTTTACAACTTGAACTCCGCGGTTCTTAGCATTGTGAACAGCAGACCACTCTAGTGCCGAAAACAGACCACAAAAACTACTGGCCACTAGCTACTTATAAGTATATATAGTAAACGTAGTTAACGTAGTATATTTCATACAAATTAAAGTGAAATTCAAGCGAAAGCGATTTCTGTGGCATCCCCGTATAAAAAAAATCCTTACAAAAATATGTGTTTCATCTGCTAAAGTACAGTCTTACAATTTAATGAATAAAAAAAAAAAAATTGAAATTTTTGAAAACTGCTCAAAATCCACTTTTTGTATGAAAAGGAGGAAAAAGGTGTTAAAATAGTCGTTTCAATGCTTGTTCGTGGTTTTTTGGCCAAAAGCAACACCGTAATCTTGCCCCAACCATCGTATTCACCAGATTTGACTCCCTGCGACTTTTTCCTATTCCCAAAGCTGAAGAGACTAATGAAAGGAAAGCGGTTTGCCACAATTGATGAGATCAAATCAGAATCGAAGAACGAGCTGATAGCCATACCGAAAACGCATTTCAGAAGTGCTTTGAGGATTGGAAAATGCATTGGCACAAGTGTATTATATCCGAGAGCGATTACTTTGAAGGGGACAAAATAGACATTGATGAATAAATAAGTACTTTTTAAAAAAATTCAAAACTCACCTTTTAATTTGAACACACCACGTATATGCACATCGCGTTTTGTTTTCGGCTTGCGTCCAGCAAGCTGTATTTGTGTATTATTAAGTCTACGTGTGTGGGTAAGTTGTTAAATTGTTGTTAATAACACCAGGTGACAGACAAATTCTTAACATACATGAACCAAGCTCACTTCTTCAAATACATACGGAACACCATATGACAAAAAACAACTTTATTTTTTTTAATGAAATATTTATTTTTAGATTTTTAAAACCTATATTTTTTTAGATTTCTTCAGATTTTTCATTTTAAACCGGACTTCAAAAATATATCTGGAATTTATTCAAATAAAGGTTTAAGCTTAAACAGTAGTTTAACAGCCACCTATTTATATTTAAGATTTTTTTTATTTAAAATCTTGGAAAATTGAAAACAAAAAAAAATATCTAACAGTTTCTTTTCGCCTATCTTCAACCTATGCCGATTTTTGTGTTTTGTAAGATTTATTCAAGTATTAAATTTAATAGAGTTTGTCACAAAATTGGATATTGAAATGAATTTCGAGCCAAAAACACAAAGATATATTGACTACTATGTACATATTGAAAATATATACCGACGGCTAGGCTGTGTGAGTAAATCAAAAAAAAAAGCTTAATGGTTAAATGTACTTTTCCAATAATATATAAGTAGAACACACGTATGACATGTGTAGCTTTTGTAGTTTATTAAAAAATAAGAGGAAATAAGTCTGCATCAAATCATCAAAGCAAGGTATGAGAAAAGGTATTTAGAACTTTTCCCAAAGGGCCCCATCCGCTTGCACTTTTCCTACTGAAAGCCATAGTCGCCTTTTACACCCCTATAGTGATAGCGATATTAAAATCATGTAAATATTCATTTTATTCAAATTCATTAGAAAACGCAGTCGACTTTATTCAATTTGTCGCCTTGAATGCAGATAAACATGCTTTTGGTGTAGAGAATGCTACAAATCAAGTTTACTTTATATTTCTAATAGTCTCTGAGATCCAGTTGTTCATAGAGTCAAAAAAATGTCTGTCTGCATGAACGACTAGATCTAAGTTGATCTCAACAACAGTACCGATCAAGAGTGTGTACACTTTACAGGGTCTGCTACACCGCCTGTTAGATACATATTGTACAGGGTATAAAAAACTGTAATTGCAACTTCAAAGCTCTGATGGTTGGGCTGATTTTTTGCGACTGGCTTAAGCCCCTAAGTTATGAAAGTTAAAGTGAATACTTGTACAATTGGCGTGCCCGGTCAGCAT
Source organism: Drosophila recens (assembly GCA_037043495.1). Lineage (NCBI taxonomy): Eukaryota > Metazoa > Arthropoda > Insecta > Diptera > Drosophilidae > Drosophila > Drosophila recens. The sequence continues at coordinate 109,712 of JBAMBJ010000777.1, forward strand.
GACACTTATTAAACACTCGTCACCTTTTATTAAAAGTCACCGTCGACTTAAGTCTGAGCTATAGCCGGACGCCGAGCTGGTTGGGGTTTTATCCGTTACCGGCTTTCTAGAGGCCGCAGCCGCATGCCACAGCAATTTGCAACTACCCAAGCACACCGCTTGTCAACAATTGGCAACGGCAACGGCAACAGCAACAACTTGCATGGCAAAAATGAAGCAATTAGAACACTTTTGCTAGGCTTTAATTATCCATACGTAGAGGACGCCAGCGATTCTAGATGCTATGCCAATTCCTATTATACATATATGTATGTATGTATATACATATGTATCTACATCGTGCAGAGGGTGTAGCAGGCAACAAACTCCTAAGTAAGTATGTCTGTGTCTGGTCAGTAGAAATACGAGGGAAAAACGTTTTTAAATTTTTGTTTATGTTGCAAATTTTCTTATGCTGGAACTAAAAACACGAGCTTGAGCATGGTGTGGTTGTTCCAGCTGTTGTGCCATATCTAGTACTATTTTAAACACATTCAACAGTGGCATAGTTTCAAAATCAAGTGCCAGTTTGTTTGTTAAAACTTCGACAGCTTTTGTGACCTTTTTAATGCCGGTTAAGAGCCAGATAAAAGTGTCCATTGTGAATGCATTGTTGTCTTTTTGGTTTTTAGAAATGTGTCACTGCTCATTAGGCCTCGGATTTAGAGCTATGTTTTAGGTCATTCTCAATGACAATGTCCTGTAGTGATGTTTGTTGAGCAGACGCATTAGAGTATTTTGCGATTTGTAATGAACAAAGCAAATGAGTTTAGAGCTGAGGATTAGAATTTAAGCCAGTGCCAGCAAGCTGATTTCCCTGTTCATTTTGCACTCATATTTATTCTTCAGTTTACTACCTGATTTACACACAAACAAAGAAAATCGTATGTATGAGTACACACTAGTAAAAATAATACGTAGTATAACCTACATATGTAATATGTGTATGTGTATGAATTTTTCGAAGTTATATAATTTATTTTATATAAAAACCGACTAAATATAAGACACCTTACTGCAACTAAAACAAATACGTCAAATCAAAGATTAAATGATAATATGTAGTAAATTTACTTCATTTGTAATCAGATATAATTTTTCATATTTTTCAAGCTAAAATTATATCAAATAATTTATTTCGAATATTCAATCGGGTCTTGCTATTTATCAGCAATGACAAACAAGCCGACGGGCACCAGAAAGTTAAGTCTATACTTTATCGGATAATTTCCGTAGTTTTATTTTCACTTACTTAACTTAGACTGGATGCCTTTACCACACATTATTATGTGACATGTTTATTTAGGCAATTTGAGGTTTTTTGTTTAAATACAAAATGAATACCCTTTATATTGAAATATAAAAGGTATAAATATTGTTGGTCCCAAAATTGGATATCATAAATTTTGGGGCATAGAACGACTTTTACCTTGTACAGTACAAAACAATCTCCATAGTCCGGACAGTAGGTACCAACTATCAAAAATGTCAAATTTAAAAACTTAAAAAATGTTGTAGGCTGATTTAAAAGAAAATGATTTAAATTAATATTTAGCAGGTACTGATTACATACGCATCGCAAGACGCATTTTTGTAACCAAGCCAAACTCACACACTGTCTCATTCTAAGTATGTTTTAAATCCTGACCATATTTGGTCGAAATCGGATTACTACACAAACAAATCATATATAGGAACATAGGAACAATCGGATGGTGATAAATACTTCCTGTGGTGATAAATACATCGGCACCTCTCAATCATTTTTTGTTTTTTTTTTGTTGTTTATTTGTAGTACCTCGCTAATTTGATACAAAATTGCACATTTAGCTAGCTCAGCGCAACATGGGGTAGAAATTAAACTCAGTAGGAGTAGCCTGCCTGCCAGTCGGCTAATTTTCCTTTTCAGTGCTTCACATGGGCTCACAGCATCCCCGTTCCATCCCATTATCCCATTTGGATTCCGATTCCACGCAATCCATCAAGCGCTGCCATTTGGCAGTTTCTTCCTGCTTCTTTCTACTTTTGCCTCATCTCATGATGCAGCAGCGGGCGCCACAACGCTCTCATCCTTACACTTTGACCTTCGTCCCCTGCTGCGATACTTGAATTATTTAGCGGCATTTAGTAGTGTGTGTGTGTAGCCAACTAAGTGTCAGGTAAGGGTCTACTGAATTACCAATATACATATAATAAATTCTTTGAGTTGCATCCTGTGCAGATACGAAGGTATATAAGCCCAGTAACGCCTTACAAGAGCTAAGAATGGACTATATTAGACGTCTTTACTGTATGCTTTAGCCTGATCAAAATGTTTAGCCAATTTTTTACCTTGCCAAGGTGCATTTAAAGAAATAGTAGAAATTAACGAGCATATAGGGGAGGAGGACACTTATAATGTGTGCGAGAAGTCGAGAGTTTCTCCTAAAATTCCCTAGTTCGATTTGTGGGCAAGAAGGGCATGAAATCAACAATTTATGTTAAAATAATCTTTATCTGCGTATGGTATCCAGACGCTTGCCAAAATCTAAGATTTTAGCTCATAAAGCCTCTGAAATCGACGGACAACAGAGCTAAATCGACTCGGCTTTTGATACTCCGGATAAGTCTCCTTATGCCCTATACATAACTATGTACATTTTCCGTAAACCCTTATACCCATTTTTAATGGGCTTCAAAATAAAGCAAATCGGGTCATAAACGACCGTCAAAAATAATTTAAAAAAAAACAGATTTGAGATTTCCTTATCGGAATAAAATATATGTAGATTGTACTTTTAAGTTATCTAATCAAATTGTTTTAATATTCACGTGAGGTCACAACTGACATAGTCGATCAATTACTTCGTCATATGTCAACACCAACTTGTTCAATGTTAAGCAACATCTTTATGCAAATAAAGACATGAAGCTGCACATACCTACGGAATAAACTGGCATTCCTATCATTCACTTATACCAAGCAATTCCCAGCAAGCATTCGAAAGATCATTTTAGCAATAACTAAAATCATTACGATGGTTAAAAAGATATTAATTTCATGTGCGATTTAAAGAAGACTCGAAAATAACTCTTGCTTATGCTCAAAATGTGGTTTATCAAAATTACAATAACAAAATGTAAAGCAATCGTGAATTGATCATTCAGCGGGTTGAAATACGATTATTTATGCTGTTGGCATGCAAATTGCGACCAAATATGTAATTTAGCGGGAGTGTTCTCGTGAGCTTAGTACCGAACTCGGATCCTGAAAGTGTTGCATTCTTAATACCCTGTGCGGGTATTTTATGTTTGAAAAACCCTGTCCGACTGTTCGTATGAACGAAGGTACTCACAACTGGTAAGTTCGAAAAGCACCAAATTAAGAATGTAGACTCCTTGTAATATCAGACAGATTAGATTTATTTAAAAATTTAGGTGTTAAGTCTTTAATGCCGACAGGTGTGGGATCATGCCTAGACACTACTCATCAACTGTCAACACGATTAAGCAATTAATCATAAAAATAATCACACTTTTATGGCAAGCATTGTTGTTTGTGTGCTGGAAGCGAGTAAAGAAAAACAATAGTTAATTAATTCGTCTTATTTTAACTCTGCCTGAATGTATGCTAGAGTGACGAATTTGTGTGAAACTGATTATGGTCCCGACGAATAATTTCTGATAAAAAAACAAGCGCACTTTTGACTATTTCAATCAGATAGAGAACTCAAAAAGTCTCGAATGCGATCAAATATTTTATGATTGACTGTCGAGCAGAACTTTTTCGCTTTCAAAATCTTGTTTTAAATCAGCATTTATACAGGAATAACAAGCTCAGAGGTTATACAAACCAATTTTGCACAGCGTTTTTGACCTACATACATAATGGACGAGCTGGAAACTCACAGTACGGAGGACACATCCGTTCCGCATAGTAAGCAACACTATCTTACTGCGGACTCAAAAAGGAGCGTACAAGCGTCGTGGTATATTCAAAAATAAAGGCAAAACTTGCTTAACTGACTTTAACAGCAACAACCACATCGGACAACGAGCGAGCTGAGATTTTAGGCTTCCTCCTCATTGTTTTACTCCTAGGATTTTCAACCAGTTGTGGCAGCGCAAAATGGGTACTTAGCTTAGATTGTTAAGTTAGTCAGCATAACAGTACAGATGATAGAGACTGACATCTCTTGAAACAGCTGTATGCATGTGTTCTTGTGTGTTTTTGCTTGTTGATCCGCTAAAACTCATTATTTTGAAAATCAAAAGATTGCATACAATTCTTAGACCCTGTACTGTACTTGAGTACACTCGACAGTAATCGACAGGGGACGGAGTCCCCTTATTTTGTAATGTTATTTCACTTAACGCAAGCCTATTAAAACACATTCTTTGGGAACCATATTCTGCCAAGTTTAACTTGGTAATTGAGTAACTCAAGTTGTCTTGACCAACTTATCGAGTTGTCTAAGTCACTCGCTATAGCACCTCTGCTCAGCTGAGTTCAAGTTTCAGTCCAAGCACCAGTCGAAGTTGTCAAGATCATGATCGCCTGACCATGGACATGAACATCGACATGAGCATCGACAGCTTGCGGCGACGTTTACGTTTTTTCATTCTTCAACAAAAAATGCGCTAAAGATTCTATCTGGCCAAGTAAATATTTGTTTAAATTAATCTTTCAACTGAAAAATTTCAAAAATGTTAATTTTGACAAGATTACGTTAAAAAAAATATTATGTACATTAGAGTGGGTCAATTTGTATGGACCAAAAAAAAAATGCACCTTGCGGGTATCAAAATCGTAATCTACTGTGAATTCTAAGAAGATTTGCCCAAGATACCATAGGTCTTAAATCATTTTCGAGCTTCCGATTTTCAACGAGAAACTTTGCATATTTTTTTTGTCATTTTAAACACGCTTAGATGCCTAAGCGAGTGCATAAGAAATGTATTGTTTCACTTAACATTTTTTCAGGAAAATTATAAATTTTTAAAAATAAAAAAATAAAATAAGAAATTAAAAATTTATTTTTATAATTTTTTTTATTCGTTCAGAAAAGGTTCGACTGTTGATAAATTAGTTGGGATGTTAATCTAAACTTTAACGACTGGAATTAATTCTGCAAATGATCGACGATAAACAAACTCCAGCGATTTGTCTATCCTCATGAAAGTCGATTTGATTAGTTGTCGACTTTTCGACGTATTTTTACATATTTATGCCTTAGATATAACTTTATATTTTAGTTAAAACTTCAACTTCAATTTGTTAATTTAAAATAAAACGACTGAAATTAATTCTGCAAATAAACAAACGCAATTGTGTTGTCGATTTTAAAAAAAAAAACCCATTTCATTAAATCGATTGATCGCAAAAAAATGATCGAGTAAAAGTACTTAAAATCCATTCCGCTTAAATCGAGCTCTCGGTTTATCGATGTATTTTTACATTTTATGAATTAATGTTTTTATTCGAAGCTGTATGTGATTATTTTTTTAACCTGTTTTTTAAGAAAGTTTAAGTTTTTCGGTTCGGGGTCGTGAGGCAAGCAATTTCAAACGTTTGGTTCATGATCAGGTAAGGGTAGCTCAAAAAGCCGAATCGAACCGAACCGGCTCTGCGATGTTTCGTTCTTTACCGATTTGTAAGCAGGCCAACAAGCAATTTAAATAAAAATTATATATTTAAAATACATATATTTATAGGTTTCATCTACACTTCAATGTCTTCCTTTATAATATACTAGGGGGGCTCAGCCCCCTGCTCACATCGGGTGATAGTGTGAAAATCAGGTTCGCTTCCTACACCATTTTTAATAAAAATCTACCGAGCTTCTTAGCCAAATTGACTAGTCTGATTTATACATACGTATGTCTGTGCTGTAATAGGCAATACTTTAGTTTATCCGACTAGCAAACCTCCTTGGTTTTCTATGCAACTTCCTCACCTGAACATCCTAAGGTCCAGACTCTAAAAAAAAATGAAGGACTCAGTTTTCTCTTCTGCTGTTTCTTGCTATTTAATTGCTCGGGCCAATGTCTCCGAGCTAAACGCTACGTGTTATAGAAATTATTCATCTCGCTGTAGAATACGATTCTCAAAAGACCCAAGGCAGTTCTTTAATTTTGTAAACACTAAGCGTAAGTCATCCTCCTATCCATATTCTCTATCTTATGAATATTCAAATTCAGACACAGATCCGGCGATCGTCGATCTTTTTGAAACGTTTTTTCAAACTACATAACATACTTGCCCTTCGTCTGTCTCCTCCTGGCATTTTTCTTTGATCGAACTGTATTTTCAGTCCCTAAATGAGTGAGAAGTCGCTGATTAGGGATATTGAGATGGTTAAGCCGGTGTTTCACTTGGTCTAGATAGAGTTGCCGGTTGCGTACTTTGGTATGGACTTGGAGTTTTATGTAGACTGCTGCTCACTTCATAAAAAGAGAAGTAAGTCTGACACCAAAAATTAAAGGCGAATTTCTTAATTGTCTGCTACTCCTAAAGTCTTTGTTATCAGTGACTTCTGTTATAACAAACAAACTGATGTCATTTCTACCGATTTACCGATTTTTAATACACTCTCGTGTACTCATGTATGCCGATGATGTTCAAATTTGTTTGCAATATAAAAATAGGCCATACCTTATCTTATTGCAGAAGGATCTCGACTGCTTTTAGTCCTAATACCCTGTGAACTTCTAAATTTAAACTTTCCTAATGTAACGTGATGACTTTTTATCGTACTAACCCTTATGGGGCGTCATACTTACAGAATGGTGGCCCCTTTTGATAGGATTAATGCTTTTGATGAAGGGTATACTCTGAGTATACTAAAGCCCAATTTACACGATCGGTTTCCGACCGACACTTTACGTTAATAAATCGTAATAAATCGTAAGTTTCGTGTGAACACGCACAATTTTAAAGCGTCGGTTTGTCATCGAACATGTGATGTGAACGCAATGCGAATTATGTGAATGGCAACATTTTATATCGGTCAAAAAGTGTCTTTCGGAAACCGACCGTGTAAATTGGGCTAAAAAGAGCTCCCATACTTAAATTTTCCGGCCATCATTTTAAGATGGTCAATAAAGCCATGTCAGATCTGGGGTTCCCTCCTTCTTTATCAAATTGTAGAATTATGCCTCATATGCTTAATATGACATTGTCTTTCCGATAGTTTGTCACAACTCAACTGTTCTGTTCCTCGTAGAGTAGTATACTGAACTTTTACCCCTATTGCATTGCATAGACTTCTTAATATATTTTCTGATGCTTGCTCAATTTCTCACTTAAAAACTTTAATACTATCTCATTTAGTTAATAATTGGTTAAGACTATCTTAATTATTTTATTTTGTTTTTTTCATCTTTCGTTTTCCAATTTCATGTCCGTAACTCTCTTCTTTCTGCTCCCTCGTTGTTTAATTGTTCATGCCTTATATTTTCGTAACAAGTTTAGGTTTAATGTCGCTTGGAAAACTTAAAGGTAGATATATACTTAGTAAGCCAACGCCCAACGAATTCGTTGATTTGATTGATTTTTTCCGCCAATACTTTTCTGAGCACAACAGCAATATTCTTTTGTTGCCTATTTTTTATCGGGCGCTTGGCTTATAAACACGAGCTATCATAGCACACAACGAATCACGTATACTCGTAACTCAATAAATTTGATGTAATTGCGACAATGCAAGTAACGCATAAATGCATAAATTACTCAGACAATTATTTTGTAATGCTTAAACACATAGGTATGTATGTATGCGTGTATCTGTACATGTGAGAGAATATACAAACAAACAGTCATGGACAAAAGTCTTGGCAATTTTCAAATCTCTGTATTCAGTTTTCTCATATACTTATGTATTTTATTTATGCATTCAATAATTGATTAAGCTGAAACTTTTCCTTAAATTGATAAATATTTCCTCATCTAAATCAATTTATTGATGTTTATAATCATACATACTAAACATCACCTAAATTACAATAAATTTATTTAGATGAGTACATTTTTAATATTTTTTATTTACAAAAGCTTGATATTTTATAAGAACAAAAATTCTTGGCAACGGTCAATAGGAATTAGTTTTATCATTGCTTTGGATCTGGTTGCCCGTTTTTGGGCAAAATGCAGGGATGCGAGTACTGTAAGTTGAAGTTGTTGAAGAAATGGCTTAAAGTACATACACTTATTTGTTTTTATTGCCCCATTTTCAGTTAAAACTCATAACAAATTCGTCATTTTCATACAATAGTGCCTTTAAGGCAATTTTCAAAAAATTATAATAAATACTAGGGAAGAGATTTTTGAAAATTTTTTTTTGCAGTCACTCTTTGAATTGTTTGAAGCATTTTTCCGCATCAAAACATTTATTTTTAAATTAAGGAAAAAAGTTTGAAAAGTAGACATTTACAAAAATCCGAAATTTTCAATGGGTAGTTAATGGGTTAAGGAAAGTTTAGCATCATTCAAACGGAATTTAAATGACCTTTCCAAAATTATTTTAAAAATATGAAGACTTGACTTACAATAGCTGTTATACTAAAAAAAAAGAGTGTACTTATTATTTTAGCCAGTAGTGTGTGTGCTAAATAGTGTCAGCAGAATTTGTCAAATAATATATAAGAAATTTTTATGTATTTATAAAATTTTAGGTTTTCTAATTTAATTTCGATATCTTTTTATTCGATATCAGTACAATTGCCAGAGTTTTTGTCCATGAATGTACAGATATTGAAAGGTAAGTATAGTATGTGCTTAGTGAGCGAAACACAAAGTCTGGGTGTGTGAATTAATGTACATACATATATGCATATGAGTCTATAACAATTTGCCAGTGTAACCAATTAGAAATTGACATCTTGAATGTTTCCCAAAACTGGAGGGTGGCTCTGTTGACTTATCCAGAAGGCCTTTCACCTTCACAAGGGGGAGTCACATTGCATTCTTTGAACACGCGGTTATAACAAACTTAACACCAGAAACCATAATGTTAACTAATTGGCTGTAACGTCGGCCACAAAACCCTCAACATTGAGTTCTCTGTTTGGGGTTAAGCAACGAACGGGTAAAATTGCTAAATTGCAGTGGTTGTTGTTGCTATTGTTAGCTAATGACGCAGTGAAGTTGTAGCCGTAAGTACTGTGGTTGTTGCTTTGCTGGGAGGCCAACGTTTATGACGTTTTAAGCAGGCTCTAAGTGTAGTGCTAAATAGCTTGCTTCTTCACTCTGTGACCACAATTAGGCTGCACTTCTTAGAGTTTGTTGTCTTTATTTGAGTGTCGGGATGTGTTGATAATTAAAACAAGCTATAGGATCAGTAAAATCAGTAATCAAATTTGAAAGCGTTCCTCGAAAGTACATGACCACAAGATACCGTGTGATCAAGGGAAGTATATACTGTGTACATACACACATACACCTAAGATACTCATGTACTATATGTACGTTGTAGCTTCAGTGTCCTTTTATATCATGCCGATCATGATATAATTTTCAGGGCGAATCCAATCTTCCATATGTAACATGTGTACGTACGTGACAAATTCAAGGTTATATTTATTTTTTCTTTCGATTTGCTGCGAAAAGGGGAGGCAACACTAACTAATTTAAAATAAGCTGATCTGGCAGCATTCCAATTCTGCTATTTCTATCGAATGCAATGTATCAGATCTGCTCGATCATACAAACACAAGGGCGGAACTGTCTTAATCAACTCGGCTGCTGATGCTTATCAATATAACTTTATGAGGTCATAACTATTATCCGTGCAGTGTATAAAACTAAATATGCATGTATGCATAGGGACATAACATACATACATACATACATAGATTAAAGAGGGCAATGAAACATTTTAAAAACTTGGTCTTCGACTCAACAGTGTTTTCTTTGATACTTCATTGACAACTACATGCATACATATAGTATATATGATGCAACCCCAATTACTTGCAGGTTTCACTGAAGCACCAGCCACGCCTAAGTCTGAATGTCGCCCACCTACTAATAACAAGTGGACGCTGAAGTTAGAGTTCAAATTAATTGCAATATGAGACAAATTAAATGCGACCCCGTTGAGGGTTGAGACCAACCATAGTATAGGGGGTTCGAAAAAGGGGTGAGAGAATGGGAAATGGGAGAAAGGGGCGGTATCCATTAAAAAAACTGTCATTTGGTCTTAATGAGCGGCCAGTTAATCATGACATTTTAGACGCCGTTGTGTATGGACCGAGGGGGTGCTCTGGAACGCCTCATTACAGTAGACTCTGTGTCGCCACTGAAGTGAAATTAATGTTGGGCAGCTGGCGCAGATAAAGTGCGTTTAAGTGAAATAGAATGAGGAAAGCCATATACAATATAAACAAGTAGTAAACATAACTAGTTAAACTGCTGCTTAAACACTATTTACTGTTTAGGAAAGCAAGTTATTGTAAAAATCCATTGAACCTCTTTCAAAAAGTGTAAAACCTTCTCCATAAATTAGTAGACTCATACAAAATTTATTGTCTTAAGAAACCACGCGAAAATTGATTTTTGCCACCTACTTTTGCCAAATGAGCCATAGGGAGACGCCCATGTACTGCGCCAAGCTCCCATTCAGCAGCGTTCTTAGTTTCTTAGTTCTTAGAAGTACATCCTGCCATTGTGTTAGCGGGATAGACAGTCTGCATCCTTGCGAAGTCGGACCAGCGAATTTGTTTTGTTACCCTAAAGGACAGTGGCTCTTAAAACATTAAAGCATTTAATAAAGTTCATGTTTTCGCTTGACTTTTAAGATAAACTCGAATTCTCTCTAACTCGAACTAAATTGAGTGGCAATAGCGAATAGCAAACCGAACAAAAATATTCCATATTCCACATTCGAGTTAGGAAGTTCGGCTGTATAGTGAATTTAGGGATCTCAGAGATCTCTAATTCCTAAGATGATCAACACAATCACAACAAAAAATAGAAATGAAACTGACATGAGCAATTTTAAAGCTAGAGCTTTGAGTTTTGACACCTGGTTTTCGGATCTGTTCAAAAAATTTCGATCGGTGAATAAACTCGGAATTTACTAAGGAAAAATGTTCAACAGCGCTCTTGACAAACTTAATAGACTCTGTGCACTATTTAAGTATAGGGTCTTCAAATGCAATTCGTAAATTGAAAGCATGCATTGCACTCGCTCGGGTTGAGTTTAAGTTTGAGCTTCGATCGAGATCGAGATCGGGTTTGGAGTCGACTTTGCGTTGTTGCCGCACATTAAAGACACTTTAATACAATTTTGCAATTTGGGTTATGGCTACAAAACGGTGGCTTGCATTTGTGTGTGTATTCCATATATCGAGCTCAACCTGGAGCCGTAATTATCTCTGGCGCAGACTTGACCTAACTCGACTTGAAACTTGAGTCAAGTCCGCTTTTTAAAGATTTCACAAAAATAATAAATAATAATAAAAAAGAAAAGAAAAAAAGCAGCGGCAGCATCAACAATAAACAGGCTCGCTTTTGGCTCGCAGATATCGCAAAAAAACACAGAAAATTATGATGAAACTCCATTAATTTTTGTTGTCGTAGTTGCTGTGGCTGTTGCTGTTGTTGTTTTTGTTTTATTTTAAGGCCCGTTTGCAGCGTCTGCGTCATTGTTAATGAGTTTTCTCGTATGGCTTACTTATAAGAGCATCCAGGTAATCAAAGGCCAGGACCAGTTCCAAGGAACTGTGGACTACTCTGAGACGCGCAGACAGAATTGGTAACAAAACCCTTAAGTCTTGGCATTGGCAATAAGCCTATATAATATTTGCCAGCTTCAGGTCAAAGATTTGGCTAACGATTCTTTTTAATAAACTTCTTAGATATCTGCTGGATGGTGCGCTACATTAACGGCGGTCACCATCCCCATCTTCATACACATTTTCGCGGCAGTCCCGGCAGTTCCCACGCTGCTGGCGAACCAACCAAAATCAAAGCCATTAGTTTACACTTTACATGCTAATGGCAATGGCTCACCCTGAGCCAGATCCAGAGCCAGAGCCAGAGCTCGAAGCAGAGTCAGAGTCAGAGTCGAAGTCAGAGCCTGTCGCGTCCTTCAGAAATTGCTCCGGGCTAGAGGATGGCAATGTTCTGGCTTCTGGTTAGCTGGCAAGTCAAGTCAACGTGCCTTTGACTGCCTTTACCAGCTCCTGTCTGCCTGCTAAAATAAAACCAATGAAATTTTTTAATTGCCTATGAAACTTGGATTCGCCAACATCTGTCTGAGCACCACAGTCCCCATCCCCATCCTTATTCCCATTCCCATCCCCGTCCCCATCCCTATCCGACAGAGTACAGAGCACAGAGCACAGAGCTCAGATCACACCACTTAGTTTACGCTCATCCGTTTGGCGTAGCCCAGCCCTGTTCCGTTTGCTGCCTTTGTCTTCGGCCCTGACTATTGACGCTCAAGTTCAACTTTAACAGTTTGCTGTTTTATTTGCACATTGGCGCCGTTACTAACTGCCTGCTAGCTGGCCGCAGTTTAAATTTTATATAGCTTGCTACGAAAATTAGCCCAAGTTGTCGGCCTGCTTTGATTGGATGTGGATTGAGTGCCGGATTGTTACACTGTGGCACAAAGTCTGGCCATTTATAGCGTTAGCCCCTTCAGATGCAGCTGATTAATTCGATATAGATTTGATGCAGACAAAGTTGCGGAACTAATCGAAATGCATAATAACATTAGTGTTTCAACTAATAGAATCGATATCAAATTGAAAAAGCCGCCATTCAACTGAAGGAGTCCCATAAATGAAGCACCTAATTTACCTAGGCAGTTTTTAACAACTTTTGGCTGGCTATAATGTTGGAGGTTACAGAGTTTAAACTTATAAAGGAAACAACTGAAGTAGTTAAATTAAGTACTTTTTATCATTAAATAAAAATTGTCTATTTAAGCGAAAGGTCACAAACGAGATATTTCTTTAAAACATTATAAATATTCTGTAATACATTTCAAATAATTGTAAAATTATCAATTCTGCCAAGATAATAATAAATCACGGTGCTAGTGACGAAAACGGACACCTTAGAACACAATTCTTATAAACTTTTGTTCTTTTCCATGTACTAAGGTGTTTTTATTAAACACGACCACATTTTTTAAATCTATCAAATGTACTAACACAGGTGAAATAAAGTATTTTATTAAGAAGAATAATGCGGTAATTTTACACCGTTGCAGGTAAATACATGCAAAAATTGAGTCCCCGTCGGGGACTTGAGTATAGTGTTCTTTCTTGATTGATTCAAATTTCTGATATCATCAAAATAAAACCTCTACTCGAGGTTAAAGTCTAGTGACAAAAGCATTTTCAACATGTAAACATTTTAAGAATTCAAATAATTAGTTCGCCGAAGATACGTTAGCTGGACATCTCAAAGTAGTGTTCTAACTGTTTTTAATGACTCCTAGTGTTGATTTTAAGCCGATCGTTTCTATGTCAGATGTATGCACTGATGTTGCTAAAAGTATCCAAATATATAACATATTTTTGTAGTCTTTTCAACGACCGTTGGTAACTGAACTAGACACTGAACGTCGCAGCGGGCCGCTGATATCAAAGAGAAGTGTTAGTTGAAATGCATTTGGCTAATTACCTAACACAGTGTATTGTCATTTTGAGTTTAGAACTATCCGATCGCCAAAGGCAACGGCAAAGGCAATAACAAAAGGCGTGAGGTTAAACAAATTCGGCTCGCTCAGCAGGTGGCGTCTGGTAAGGAAATCTGGCAACTAGAAATTGGAGCCCCCGAGCCGAGCCCCGGTCACAGCGGGCGCTATCAACGACACCGCTGCAGGTTGCGCGTCTCTCGTGTGATAGTCCACCAGAAGTTGCCTATATCAAACGGAGGGAGTCAGTGTCATAATTTTCACAGCAGGTGTTGCAGCTTACACATACATACATACTATACAGCAGTGCGAGTGACACAGGGAGCGCACTGAGAAAGAGAGAGCATGATGGACCACTTAGGTAAACAGCAGAGTAACGAGTGCCACAAAGTGCAGCGGTAAGATGCGTCGGCGGCGTGTCGGCAATAACAATGAAAACATAAAAAAAGAATCTAATTCGATGTGGTCAGAAGCGCTGCCTTTGAAGTCCGATGTCCGATGTCCGATGAGTGGGAACGGCGACTGGAATAATGTCCTGCGCAGTTCATTATTGCGGCTTCATGTGACTTGAAACACGGATTTGGAAAAGCAATCCATTACTCATTTCGGTATATGCTTTACAGTATATGCTACGTGTATGCGGACCTGTCATTCAATTCAATTTACCTCAATTCGGTACGTTTCGGTACGGATCGGTTTAGACCTTTGTCTGTATTCTCTACACACACACACACACACAAACATATATATATATTCACAGCCATGGGGCGTTGCAGTGGCTTGGTGCGTTAATTTGGTCAGTCTAAATGGTGTTGAATCGACTGTCTGGCGCCAGTGGCGCCCCCCATTGCGCACGAATGCCAAACAAATTGTTAGCCGTTGTTTACAATTCGATTCGATTAGGAGCCGATTTGAACAGAATTTATGCCAAACAGTTTTTACATTGACAATAATACTGGCCTAAGAAGCAATTTATATAATATCATATTAGTTAAAGCATTGAATATCTATTAATCACTAAGGATAATTAATATTTCGCTGGTGTACTGCGTTGATCAATTAATCAATTTTCATGCTGATCGGCCAATTTACTAACCGAATATTCTTTTCTATAAATTTTATTTGCCACAAATTAGATCGCACATACACAAGATGGTTCCATGTATATGTCCTCAATTGTACGATGATAAAGTGGCTCCAATTATCTTAACGAATCTTTGGCTTTGTTTCGAATCTTGGTCCGAAGTAGTTAGGTGGCTGTCGTTTCGACCTGGCTGAACAAACTGCGATGTCACTGCACTGCCAACTGCCAGCGAGTCGTGGCGCCTGTCTGCCCTGCACCTTCCCCAATACTTCCATGGTAGCAGCATCGACATTAACGTACCCCAAACAGTTACATATCTGCTACCAGCTACCAGCTACCAGTATCCCACTATCCGTCCAATTAGCGCACACACAAATGCCAGCCAAGAGCAGTGCGGAAACAGAATGGCTGCTAAGTTGAACTTGATCTTGGTGAGCAATAGGGCGACCCCAGAAATTATCCGACAAATAGCAGCTTCCGCGGCCTCGAATTTCGCCTGATTGCAGGTTGTCATTTCTCCTTCTATCTAGCTGCCTAGCCAATTTTCCCCCTACTACACTGGCTGCGCTGCTCAATTGGCCACTAGGCAACGGTAAAGTCAGCTTGGCAACTGAACTGAAAATCATGGCAATGAAACTATTAACTTAATTCTCCATGACAGACAGACAGACAGACAGACTACTGAGCGCCCAAAAAGTGGCCAAGTCGACTCTTACCACTAGACTTTCTTCTGTTGTCACAAATGTTGACAACATCGGGGTGCAACATCCAACAGCTGCTCAGCTGGCAAGCAAAATATGTTTGATGAGGATTTGCAAAAGGATTAGCCACTGTCAGACAATGAGATTAAGTAGGCTAAGTCATAGTCAGATTTTCGACCGTCGTCAATCACAAGGCAATAGCACCTACAGATAAATTCAGATTAGAACGGAAAGAATGGAAAGATGGAAACTGTAATTGAACGTGCAAGACAGACAACACGAGAATGAAATTTTAGAGGCGTCAAACGAGAAACGAAAGGTTACAGTCTTCTGAACTTGACTGTGAGCGTAGCTGCACACATAATATTTTCCCAAATCGCAAATTGTGGTACAAATCAATAAATAACAAAGTGATAGATTTAAAAAAAAACAGGGACTCAACTTCCTTCGCTTGTCTACTCGACTTGCTTTGCTCTGCGGCTACAGACGAGTATACTCTATTTTAGGAAGAGTACCAAAAAAGGGAATTATGGTTTTGTGAGAAGTATCTTGCAGGCAGAAGAAGGTATGGCAGATCAGGTTTATTTTAAATTGTGTGTCACGCACTTTTTATATACTTGCCATAGAAACGATCGATCAAAAATCAACCTTTAGTATGGAAAACTTATTTGTTATTTATGATATCACAATGAAACTCTGAGATTGTAAACTATTTAATGTCTTAAAAAACCTGACCATCTTTGGTGAAATTAACACAACTTTATTATATAGCTGCAAGAAACGACGGGCTGAACATCAGCCTTTAGAATAAAGAATCTTACGGGCTGTTAGATTTGGCTTAGTTACGTGCACACGATACTCTACTGAAATTATACCGATTCCAATTTAAGACATTTAAAAACTTGACATTTAAAAACATTTAAAAATAGTTTTATTTGACTCCTTTCATCTACAATAACAATCGAATTAGAGTAGTTGAAAGTCGTATCCGCGAAATTCGATTCATTACTGTGCGTTTACAGTCTAAGCGAAACAGCTCAGAAACCACTCAGTGCCAAAACGCTTTAGCATATTTGTTCTTATTTTTGGTTACAGGGGAACGTGCCAACGCATCAAACATGATTCTCTTGTTCTAGACTGATGTCAAAAACTTAAAGCTCTTGCTTTTCACACTTTTTAGACCCCGTACTTTAAAAAGTAAAGGGGTCTATTAACTTTGTCACAAAAAAAATGTGCGTAACAGGCAGAAGGAGGCGTGGCAGACCCCATAAAGTATATAAATTCTTGATCAGCATCAACAGCCGAGTCGATATAGCCATGTCCGTCTGTCCGTCTGTCCGTCCTGTCCGTCTGTCCGTCTGTAAGAGCGCCTAGATCTCAGAGACTATAGAGCTGAGACTCCAAACTTGGTATGTAGGCTCTATTAAGAGCAGATCGTGAGAGCACTATAATAGCTCAGAGACTCACGAAACTCTGGTATGTAGTCTCGTCTATATTAAGCGCAGATCGAGTTTGTTTCTGACATTTTGGATCGGACCACTATATCATATAGCTGCCATAGGAACAATCAGTCGAAAATCAAGTCTTAGTATGAAAATCTTTTTTGTTGTTTGAGATATTTCAACCAAGCTGACAGAATATGCATAAAAGATGGTCTCATACATACTGACCAAATTTGGTTGGAATCGAACTACTATATCATATAGCTCCCATAGGAACAATCAGTCGAAAATCAAGTCTTAGTATGGAAAACTTTTTTGCTGTTTGAGATATTTCAACCAAACTGACAGAATATGCATTAAAGATGGTCCCATACATTCTGACCAAATTTAATTGAAATCGGATTACTATATCATATAGCTCCCATAGGAACAATCAGTTGAAAATCAAGTCTTAGTATGGAAAACTTTTTTGCTGTTTGAGATATTTCAACCAAACTGACAGAATATGCATAAAAGATGGTCCCATACATTCTGACCAAATTTAATTGAATCGGATTACTATATCATATAGCTGCCATAGGAACGATCAGTCGAAAATCAAGTCTTAGTTTGAAAATCTTTTTTGTTGTTTGAGATAACTGAATTAAACTGACAGAATATGCACATGGGATGGTCCCATACATACTGACCAAATTTGCTTGGAATCGAACTACTATATCATATAGCTCCCATAGGAACAATCAGTTGAAAATCAAGTCTAAGTATGGAAAACTTTTTTGCTGTTTGAGATATTTCGACCGAACTGACAGAATATGCATAAAAAAAGGTCCCAAACATACTGATCAAATTTTATTGAAATCGGATTACTATATCACTGCGGACGGCAGTCCGCGCTAGTGACGAAAGCAGCACTAAGGGTGCGAAGGCGACTAGCATATATACACAGGAAGAATGGAAAATTTGCTATGACTGTCCGATCAGGTCGAGCTATATACCGATCAAAAGGTATCAATTAAACTTACAAATGTGCATACTAAGACTTTTGAAAACTCACCTGGTTCGTGAGATAAACAGGTGTAAGTGGGAGGGGAAAAATTTAAATGATTGGAGCTAATGGGGCCGGTGGAGCCTTTTTTATTTTTATTTTAATTTTTAACTATTCTTATTAAAATTACGCGTCGAATGACACCTCGATCATCAAAATCCGACCGCTGGCTCAAAGATAAGAAAGATAATTTATTTTGAAATTTTGGTGCCCTTCTCAAAACGAGATGAAAAGTCAGTCTGTCTGTTTGTTTGTATAGATCAAATCGTTGTTTTAGCTTAAAAGTTTGAATGAGGACTTGTTCCCGCTCAAAAATCTAGAAACGTTTGTTCTACGACTTTTTCGAAAAACCGCTAGTTTAGCGGGAAATCGCTAAAAACCGCTAAAATTTAAACCCTCATAGCATCCAAACATAGAAGCTATAGATGCGATCTATATATCGTTGCAAAGGTATTTTGAAGGGCTCTTAGGCATACCTTCAAAGTTTTTCTTTTAAGTAAAAAGGTAAACGGCTACAGGTGAAACAAGGTATTTTTTTACGCATTTTGGCGATTTAAGAAAAATCTACACATGAGATCACTTTAAAATATGTTATATGTTATAGGCAATTTGATTCCGCGTTTTTTGACATATAACACGTATCTGTCAAAATTCGTTTGGACAAGATATTACCTATTAACTGAATATACCTTTTACTTTTACACTACTGCATGTTACATATGCAGTATGTACACTGCTTGCAGCGTAATGCGGAAATAAACTGCTTGCAAGTGGTGAATTCCTTTTTGCGGCAGATAAATCATTTTATATTTCAAAATATAGAATCGTTTGTTCTACGACTTTTTCGAAAAATCGCTAGTTTAGCGGGAAATCGCTAAAAACCGCTAAAATTTAAACCCTCATAGCGTCCAAACGATAGAAGCTACAGATATGATCTATATATCGTTAAAAAGGTATTTCGAAGGGCTCTTAGGCATACCTTCAACGTTTATTTTTTATTTAAAAAGGTAGAATGGGAATAGGACAGCAGCTGCAAAGTGTCAAAGCAGCCAGAGTTGAAGAGTGCTGATAGCTTTTGCGCTGGGCATGTGTCACACATGATGTGTGTTTGTAAAGGGGACCAGTGTTGCCAGACAGTTTGTTTTAGCTGTACAAACAATAAACAAAATTGACAAAACTATACTGTCAAAAAATATTGCAATTTCAAAATTTCTGATGTCTTATTCAAAAATTTCTGATATCCCATAAAAACCTCTCTTTACGAGGTAAAAGTCTAGTGACGAAAACATTATGCCCCAAAATTTGATATCCAATTTTGTGACGAATAATATTAAGTTTTACAATAAATTATTTTAAACAAAATTTTTGCATTCGGCACTGCGCAAAACAGTGAGTTTTATTTGGTATTAGAATTGAGACATTTTAGCGCAATGTGCCGAGTGCCAAAATTTTGTTTAAAATAATTTATGTGTAAAACTTAATATTATTCGTCACAAAATTGGATATCAGAAATTTTGGGGCATGAAAATGTTTTCGTCACTAGACTTTTACCTCGTAAAGTCATATAGCTCCCATAGGAACAATCAGTTGAAAATCAAGTCTTAGTATGGAAAACTTTTTGTTGCTTGAGATATCTTTATAACAAGTACGGGGTCTCCGACAGTCGAGTACCGCTCGACTGTAGCACCGCCGACTAGTTGTATATGTAATTAACAGAGTATCCTACAGTCGAGTACCATCAAAATTGGTTGCTATAGCTCTGAAGTCTCAGAGATCATACAGACAGACGGACATTTGAACGCTTTTGAACGCTTTGGATATCGGGCGAAAGACTAAAGACCGCAAACACTCAACGCATTTAAATGTACGCTGAGAATTAATTTTGTCGGCTCTCGTCGAGTTTCCGAAAAAAGAAACGAAACTGAGTGTGACTAATTTGTATTAAAA
This sequence comes from Drosophila recens, assembly GCA_037043495.1. Classification (NCBI taxonomy): domain Eukaryota; kingdom Metazoa; phylum Arthropoda; class Insecta; order Diptera; family Drosophilidae; genus Drosophila; species Drosophila recens. The sequence goes on from JBAMBJ010000777.1 coordinate 129,601, forward strand.
TTATTTGCAGTTTCGCGCGAAAATGCTTTGGTTAATTAAGAAAGTAGATGTAATTTGTGGTGCTGCATTGTACCCAACTGATGGATTTGCTCTTTGTATCTTTTCAGGATCATCCCAGCTTGCGCGGCACTCCACTGGCCATGTTGGCTGCCCAGTGCAATAAGCTGTCGAACAAATCGCCACCACCGCTCGCTGATGCGGCCGTTGGCAAGGGCTTTCATCCGTGGAAGAAGAGCCCCAACTCACCTGCAGCTGGAGGCGGCGGCGGAGGCGGAGGCGGGGGCAATTTAGCCAGTGGCAGCGGCAACAGCAGCGTCGGTCAGCACTCGCCCTGTGCGATCTCAGCGGCCAGCTCTTCAAACTCCAGTGGAAGCGGGGGTGGAGGTGGCGGTGGCGGTTGGCGGTGGAGGGGGAGGCAACGGTCAGGTATCGCGTAGCCTCTCATCCAGCACCAGCAGCAGTAGCACCATGGTGAACATCACTGCTAGGTAAGCAGCACGACGGCGCACAGTGGTCTAACATATACATATATTTGATTTGGTGAATGGGCCACTGTGCGTTAGCAAGCCTACATTCCGTTCTATACAAATCATGAGTAATTTTAGTATCTATCCTTACAGTCGTCCGCTCACCTCGTCCTGCGCGGCCATGGGCAGCTCTGCCTCCGCCTACGGCAGCGAACTGTATTTCCCGAACACAGCCACATCCACGGCCAGCATGGTGGCGGACAATCATCACATGCACCAGGGACTGTTGAGCAAGGTCGAGGGTGGGGCCTTCGGCTCAGTGTACTCCCGGCACCCGTACGACTGGCCCTTCAATGCGGTGACTGCGTCCGCGCACAAGGCCGCCGAGGCAGCCAGCGTCAACTCCGGATGGTGGGACATGCACAGTGCCGCCGCCGCCGGCAGCTGGCTGGACATGGGCAGTGCCGCGGGCGGCTGCCGGCATGCACTCGACGATGGCCAACTACGCGAGCGCCGCGGCCGTTGGCACGGATTACAGCTCGGCGCTGTCGCACTCGCTGTCGAACACGGCACATCTGCTGGGTTCCGGACAGCACTTGCTGCAGGACACCTATAAGAGCATGTTGCCGGGTCAGGGCGTTGGCGGCTTCTCTTTGCCACACAGTTCGCCCTCGGCCGCTGCAACGGCAGCCTCGCCGCAGGCTTCGACCCCATCCACGCCGTCGCCGCGATCACAGCGACGCTATGCGGGCCGTGCGACTTGCGATTGCCCCAACTGTCAGGAGGCAGAGCGCCTGGGCCCGGCTGGCGTACATCTGCGAAAGAAGAACATTCACTCCTGCCACATACCGGGCTGTGGCAAGGTGTACGGCAAGACGTCGCATCTGAAGGCACATCTGCGCTGGCACACCGGCGAGCGTCCCTTTGTGTGCAACTGGTTGTTCTGCGGTAAGCGCTTCACGCGCTCCGACGAGCTGCAGCGGCATCTGAGGACGCACACCGGCGAGAAGCGCTTTGCTTGCCCCGTGTGCAACAAGCGTTTTATGCGCAGCGACCATCTGGCGAAGCACGTTAAGACGCACAACGGCACGGCGCCGAATGGCATTAAAAAGGGCTCCTCGGAGTCCTGCAGTGACTCCGAGGAAGCGGCCAATCAGTCGGGTGAGTCTAACGGGCTTGGCGGCGCGTCCAGTGGCCAACAGACGGGCGCAGGTGGTGGCGGCGGGGGTGGCTCTGCCAGCTCCAGTTCCGGCGCTGGAAGCGCTGGCTCTGGTGTCGGCAATAGAGCTGGAAGCCATCCCGGCACCCCAACCTCGCTGCACGCGCACAGCGCCTCAAGCACGCCCAGCAGCCTGCTGGGCGGCGGTCTGCACCTGGCCACGCCGCACCAGATGGTCGCCGCGGGCGGCTCGCCGGTGATGCTGCATCAGCAGCAACAGCAGCAGCAGCAGCAGCAACAGCAACAGCACTCACTGCAATCGACACATCAGCAACAGCAATTCTCCCAGCAACATTCGCATTCGCATTCGCATCCACACGCACATCTACATCACCACCATCACCATCATATGGTAGGCGCATCGGCTCCCAGTCCGGGCCTGGATCGACCGGATCACAGCGCTCTGGTGGACATTAAGCCACCAATGGCTTGAGGTTCGCTGGGACCCTTTTTGTTCACCAACTGAGCAAAAATGGGTTCCGCCCACATAATATAATAATTTATCAAGTTGAAACTTTGTTTAATGTAACTAATTTTTTTTTTTTTTTTTGCTGCCTAACGTCAACAAAAATACGTTTGTCATATTGTGCATCAAGTCTTAAGGTTTTCGATAAAAGTTACAACTAAGCATTTTAAACACACTTAAACCCTTTACAAAAGTGACCGCGAAGAACCAGACGTAGGTAAAGGGCTTTCATAAATATGTACATGTACATAGAAATTGAAAATGTAAGCTATAATATATGTATTTAATGTATTTAGATATCAGAAATATCAACAATCAATTGCAAGGAAATCAAATAATTATTAATCTATATTAAAATATATTTGAATTCAATTTATTAGCCTTTTGTATATACAAATAAATATATATAAATATATATTTAAAGTATTTATAAATGTCTATGCCTATATACTAAGTTATTCGTCTATTAATCGTCTACCTTCTTTGTGAAACTGAACAGAGCTTCGGCCAAAATTATTCGTGGACGGATTTTGCTAGTCTACCATACTAACTTTTTAGTGACATTCTTTGATAATAGCTTCAACTCAAAACTAGTCGAATACAACTTCAATATTTTTAAAAAAAATTTTTATCCGGTCACCTTATCTTATTAAATTTTCCAGACGCTCTCTTGGTTTGCCATATTTGAAAACGGTCCAACGAGTTTCGGAAGACCGGTCAATATCAAATATCTTAAGGACCAAGATCATAAAAATCCATTCACATTCGTTTTGGCCGAAGCTCTGCTCCGTTTATCAAAGAACGTCCCACATAAATATACGATCTATTAACGTATAGTTATATATGTTGATCTATAATATTATTAACTTATCAAATAATGCTTTGATATGAAGAAAACCACAAATACATTTTTTTTTTAGCACATAGATGTGATTAATTTTTTTTAATAGTACATAAGTAAATATATATATAGTATATTTACATAAAATTTATAAATTAGTATGCGCAATGTTTATTACACTTACATATACATATTATATGCTTAACAAATGTCAAAAATATGAGAAATAAAATGTAAAGCTAAAGAAATTAATGAAAAATCTATTTTCAATTTGTTGAACATTTATGCAAACACAAGATCAAAATAAAATATATTATATATATATTTATATTCATATTTCTAGTCCAATTAAAAGAAAACAGATAAGAAACAACTTAGGCGAAAACTTAGATAAAGATTAAGAACCAAAATTGTAAAAACAACAAGAAATTCTCTGCTACAATCGAAAAACAAAGATATATTCAAAGTAAAATACAGAACTTGATGTGCATAAGCAAAATGTTAAGTACGTTCGGAGAAAGTGAAGTGCTCACAGTCGCAGCTATCACAGGTGAGGCGATCTGCACTAATGCAAGAAGATCGAAATAATGCGCTACAGCTAAAGTTAAATAGTATGTACTTCAGATTCTGCGGTCCATCCCCTACATGGACACCTTTTTCTAGTGTTGCGCACCCGGCGCCAATTTGTAAAACCAATCAATCAATCAACTTGATTTATTTTTGCTTTCCACTTAATAAACAAAATAAAAACAAAAACTTAACACGTATTCTATTTTTAGGCGCTGATGCTTTAAAGCTTGTGACTAAATATTTTTATTGTTTTACTAATTTAAGTTAAATTAGACATTTAGTATACACAATGCTTAGTTAAAATTATTAAAATCATTTTTTATCAAACAAAATGGAATATAACAGCAAATAATTAGAGTTGGAATAGTTTTCAGCTCATTTTGAGAAGAATACATGGTAACAAGATTTGACAACTCAACTTCTATTTATATCAATACAAATTTTTTTTAAATGGAAAATTAACACTAATTATTCAAATAAAATATATATATTACAATTTTTATTAAAAATAAATGTATAATAAAAAGAAGACACATAAGATATATTTTCATTTTTACTGTACCCTTGAAAAATTGATTATCAAATGTTCGGTTGGAACCCCATCCATGGTTGTATCTCAATAAAAATCAATTTGTCAACGGTTGCACGATAACGTAAATAGTATCTGTATCTGCATCTTTGTGTATGTAAAGCTATTGCTATTGCCGGTACCGGTATTCAGTGGGGTCGTAATCGCAAAATATGCTTTGACTCAGTAGAGCCCATCATGTGGGGGATGCTGAGAGCACACATTCGACCAGATTATTGTTGGACGGGGGTGCAGGAGGAAATTACCGAACGTATGAGGGTGGCATTTGGAGTTCACTGTATTTAACATTTGCCACTCAGAAAGCGACGTAGTTGATGTCAATGTGGGCGGTCCGCCCAACCTTGCAGTTAACGACTTAAGCGCAGAAAAAGGTCATGGGTAGAAAAACGCTTAGCAATATTTGCTTTGGTTTCGTCAGTCACTTACCCGTACTCGTTGTTGTATTGCTGTTTGGGTGATTTAAATTTTATTACCGTAGATTTGTTGCTTGGGGTCGTCAGCAGACAATATGAATTGGGAGCTAGGGTGTATAATGGTTGGCAAGAGGATAAGGAAATCAACAAATTAACGTTGAAGTGTGTACAGATTGGTTGTGATTTTTGGACTCTGTGCTTTAAAAGTAAAAAGTATACACAAAGTTTGTTAAAATCACTTTGCAAAATGTTTTGTTTAATAACTTCCGAGCTTACTATCCGATCGTGACAATCTTAGGTTTGTATACCTCCAGCAAGCAAATTTTTTTTATTTCATAAAAAAACCTTAATTGAAAGATTTTCAAAAACCATTAGCATTTGGCAAAATTGAATTACTCCTGTCATTTAAATAAAATGAGCTTCAGTGATTTAAGGTCTAAGATAAATGACTGCAGAGAATGTTATTATTCAAAAAGCGTAGAGCAGAAGCTACTGTGGTTGTGGCATTATCATTGCCAAAAATAACAAGGGAAGCAGGTTATAGTCGAGCGCACTCGAAACTTCAGATTAGGGTGCATCGATTTTTCCACTAAAATGGTAACCCATATTCGTTATTTATGGTCAATTGCAAAATGTTTGCACCGAGAAGCCAAAGTTCTAAAAATGTATTCTTTTTGATTAAATATTTTTACAATATGTTTACAGGGTGACCAGAAATAACGGAGACAAACATTTTTAATTATAATTTTACTAAACGAGAGAAATTTAGCAAAGCAACAATTAGTAACGATAAAGTGGATCACTAGTAGTAAGATTCCCAGCCGGTTTCAAAATGGTCTAATCCAGTTGCCATGCACAGGCCCAAACGTGATCTAAAATTGTTGGCCATGGGCCGCAGGTCCTCGGGAGACAGTCGGTTCCATTCCAAGAGCAGCGATTGCTTCAGCGCCTCCAAACTTTTGTGAGGCTTAGCACAGGTCCTGGCCTCCAATGTCGACCACACGCTGTAGTTCATCGGGTTGAGATCCGGCGAGTAGGGTGGCCATTCAGCAGACGAGATGAAGTCCGGAAAATGGGTTTTGAACCAGTCTTGCGTCATTTTCGCCTTGTGAGCCGGCCGGAGTCCTGTTGAAAAGTCCAGTCCGCATCGCCGAAGTGCAGCTGGGCCCAAGGAATTACCACGGCGTCGAAAATGTCGCGGCGGTACACTTCTTGGTTTCTTTTAACCCCTTGATCCACGAAAACCAGGGGTTTCTTGCCGCTGGCGTAAATGCCGCCCTAGACCATAACGGACTTCGGATTTTGGCGATGTTTGACAATGGCCGACGTACTCGGAACCTCTACGGACCAGATCCAGTCGTTTTGGTGGTTGTGGGCCTGCTCGACGGTGAACAGCTTCTCATCTGTGAAAAGGATGCGCTCCTATCGCCGACCTGCGGCCCATGGCCAACAATTTTAGATCACGTTTGGGCCTGTGCATGGCAACTGGATTAGACCATTTCGAAACCGGCTGGGAATCTTACTACTAGTGATCCACTTTATCGTTACTAATTGTTGCTTTGCTAAATTTCTCTCGTTTAGTAAAATTATAATTAAAAATGTTTGTCTCCGTTATTTCTGGTCACCCTGTAGTGTTTTTGTTTCGATTCTGACAAGATTGGCAGCAATACTCTTGTTAGAGCAAGCAGTTTGACGATTCAGTAAAAGCAAAGTACCAATTGTCTCTAAAACATAACTTTTGTCCATGCTAGGACGATTTTTCTGTCAAGATAGATCTGAAAAAATCCATATTTAAAAAATGAAGATCCATTCGCTTGGCGTTTTTGCTTCAATTAAATTTTTTAATAATAATACTTCGGTCATCCCAATCCGACTACAGATATCTAAAACTTTTAGTGGCCTTTATAAAATTGTAAGAACTTACAAGAACTATTCCCTATTATAAATTTATAATTTTTGCTCTGACTTTTTAAAAAGCCTCAAATAAAGCGGGAAACCAATAAAACTCGCCAAAATAAACACACGCACAGTTTTCAAATCACCCAAACTACAGAAATGTTCTATATATCATTGGAAAAATATTATTAGAGGCTCTTCGCTTTTTTCTTATGTATTAAGGTTAATTGCAATAGTTCAAAAGTGTTTTTTATTCAAATTTTGGCAGCTTAAAAGAAAACGACACTTCAGATCGCTATCAAATATGAAGATGTTGTATAATCAGAATAAGAATTAAGATTTCCGTACTTGGACAGGTATCATTCAAGCACAAGCGAACTCAAAATTTCGGATATTTCAAAATTGAGGATCAAAAAAATCTTATTTCAAGCTCGCTTTTCGCAATCTCGGAAATCATAAAATATGATTTTTCTGGAATACTTTAAGTACGTTCTTAAATCATTAAAAGATCGAATCACACTAGTTTAAATACACGAAAACCTTAAACTTATTCCAACACGTACTAGTTTTGGTAAAAAATATTCCCATATTTAAGTTCATTTTAATCTCGAAATATACTAGCTTATGTACACAATAATCGCGCCAAATAACAAAATTAAATACACACAACAACACTAAACACTTTCATCAATCCAATAATGACAAAGAAAACTTGAACGAATCCCAAATGAACTTGTTTCTAGTTTAAAACATTCGTATATTGAAGTTTATTTTAATCTTAAAGCTATTAGATGAAACACACAAATGCCAAAATTTTAATAACAAATTTTAATTATAAACAGGTACTTATTAAAATAAATTTAAAATATCTTTTATTGCATGCTTTTAGGCACTTACATTGCTTGAAACTTAAATTAGCCATTACTACGTTATGCTTGGCCGATCTTGTTTAAGTAGGATAAAAGCTTAAAATAATAGATAGTCATAATTTCCAAAATAAAAATACGTAAAATTAAAAAAACTGTGCGTGTGGTGGCTTTTCATGATTGTTGGAGGCGGGAAGGGGCGTGTCATAAATTTTAAAAACAATTTATCTGCATGGGGCTTATAGAAGTCTGTGTGCCAAATTTGGCCGATTTAGCCATGACCGGTTGTCCGTCCGGCCGTCCGTCCGTCCATCTCAGTGGAGCGTGTCGGACAAGATGGCTAAATCGACACGGCTGTTTATGCTGATCAAGAATTTATATACTTTATATACATTTCAACAAATACAATATACCCTTTTACGTATTTTTTAAGTAACGGATATAGAAAAAACTATTCTGTTGGAGGTACTTTAACCAAAATAACAGATTTTATGTTTGCCATGGTTTTATATATTCTGACTAAGTTTGGACAAGAATCGGACTGTTATGCATATCATATGTATATCAAACGGTATAAACGGTATAAATTCGAGAACACACATGCATAATTTTAGTATCGCAGAGAGTGTTCAGAGTGTTCAAAACGCATTTTGGGTACATATAGTACATACGTAGTACATAGCTCTTGTTGTTGCCAACGCTGATTGCTATTATAGGAAAAGGAGCCTTACGATTATCATACATTTTTGATATGTTGTCAATTTTTTTGCCCAGCTCCCGCTGGAATTTAAAATGTATTGATATAATAAATACATACGTGTATCTCAGATAAGTAATGGAAAATGCAATGTGTCGGAAGACAAACTATATTTGGAATAATCATATATTACATTGAATATCACGTATCACAAAATTGAAAATGCTTTCGTCACTAGACTTTTACTTCGTGCAGAGGTTTTTTTGTAATAATAAATATACATAATAAAGATCAAAGGTGACGAATTATATCGATAAATACATAAAATATCGGCATTCTTAAAAAATGAATTAATCCAAGCTAAGCTTCCCAAAGGACAACTGTGGTAAGTAAACATTTTCAAATATTGCTGTCACATCATGTTCTGGTTGATCCGCTGTTGATTTTATGTTTATGGGTACAGAAACGTAAATTTAAATGTGTGCATGTTGTTCACTGATTTAAGCAACGGTCTGCCAATCGAGCATCCTTCTGGCAGAGTGTTAACAGAAGAATCGAAATAATATAGGGCACTTAAAACTATGGCGCATACCAGCTGTTTAAAATTGTCAACACTTAAGTTGGAGATGGATTTGGTGCTGGAATCTTGCTGGAAAAAGGCAAAGTCATCGGAAGGAATGCAGCTCAAAAATTTCTTAATTATGCAGGGTGTTTCCTCCATGTTCACACATTGTTTTCATTAAGCATTACACAGAAATTTCATCTTTGGCTTTGTACATATCTTAAATCAGTGTGGTTGCCGATGTTGCTGCAGCTCAATAAGCGACTGATTTGTTGTTGCTGCTTTTATTGGTCCAGCTTGTTTCTTTTATGTCAGAGTTTCCACATCTGTTTGCGGTTGACACGATTATTTATGTTTATCGCGCGTTAAATACGCGCTATTATCACCATAATAATCGTAATTAAAAGCAAACTAATTTATGGTAGTGATTTATGTACATGGCGAGCTCGCATTTCATAAATTTTTTACTTCTTGCTGTCTTCATTCCTTTCCCTTTGTTATAGCCGTTACTCGTAGAGTACAATTGCATGGATGTATATTGTATTCGTTGCAATGTGTGAAGCAGGGAGAAGGAGGCACGAAAGAGCCAATGAGGTCCGTTTGTCGGTTTCTATGAACACCTGGAACTTAGAGACTATAAAAGCTAGATCTACCAAATTTGGTGTGCAGACTCCTTGTAAAGCCGTGTGCAATTTTATTAGAACAGCATACATACATGTATGTTCAGATGTCAAGACTAGAGTACTGCAAAATAAACCCAAAAGTACTTAACGAACATTCCTTGACAACTGCTTCCAAAGTACTCTAAATATCGTTTTGCTTGCTACCGTAAAATTACCTTTAACCGAACAAAACCAAATGCAAACAGAAAATTTGTTTGTTGTTGCTTTATTACGTGTAACGAGCATCACCTTACGAAAACAACAATCAACTGAGTACAAAGAAATGACAGCGAAAGCACAGAAAACACTGCGGACGGCAGTCCGTGCTAGTGACGAAAGCAGCACGAAGGGTGCGAAAGGCGACTAGCAATATCTACAGGAAGAATGGAAAATTTTCTATGAGTGTCCAATCAGGTCGAACTATATACCGATCGATAACAATGTCAACATTTTGTTTGAATAATTTATGTGTAAATCTTAATATTATTCGTCACACAATTGGATTTCAGAAATTTTGGGGCATGAAAATGTTTTCGTCACTAGACTTTTACCTCGTTAAGACATTATTTGTAATATTTTAAGTTATACTGTAAGCTGGAGAGCATTCAGTATGCTTTTATATTACAAATATTGAAAACTGTGAATTATCACTATATCAGGTGTTCTACGGAAATCACTTCCACTTGAATTTCATTTCATTGTGACATAGTCAACAGCGCTGAAAATTGTTGAGGGAACCGAAATCAGCGCTCAATCCGCTGGCGCTGGCGAGAATAATGTCACATTTTTTTTCCGAATTGTAGAATTAAGAATTGTCAAGTAACTTTTTTTGTTTGTCGCGCCAGTAACTTTAAAATTTTTTTAAGCTATACAAAATCAATTATTATATAAAAAAATTAAATTGTATTAATTTAAAAAGAATTAAAATAAAAACCTTTTACTCTAAAATAATAAAACTAAGAAAGTTGCTAGACAAACCCTTGGAAAATGTAATATGAGAAGGGGCCAACCCTAGCAGCCGAGTTCGAAAAAGTTGGTAATTTTATTTTATTTTATATATTTATTGTCAGGCTAAAAGCAGCCGACACAACAATTAATTTAAAAATATGACATTAAAATTAATAAATTATATATTTATAAGTCACAAAATAAATTTAAATTAAAATTAAATACTCTGGGGAATCTAAAATGAAAAAGAAAATTGTTGGCCCAACATATGCTGCAAGGATTGGGGAAAACCCAGAAAAACCCAATCAGACCAAAATGATATTAATAAGTCGTTAGTTGGTAAGACTAGCTAAAACTGATAATATAGAGGCTTTAACAGTGGGCGGAGAACGCTCGAAACTAATCGTACGATACAGACTCTTATAATCAGCACACAGAATACGAAGAGGTTCGTGCAGTTCCCAGTTAGTGGAACAACGTTGAAGATATAAAGGATTAAAGTTTCGAGTTACTCTAGAAGGTACGTTGAAGGTTATTTCGTCCAACAAATCAGCCGAGTCTATATGACCCTGCAGTAATTTGTGGATGAACATTACTCCAAGCATAATTCTACGGTTAGTAAGAGAGGGAAGATTGATTTAGAGAAGTCTACTAGAATATGAAGGCAACTGAATTTCCGAGCTCCAACTCAACCCACGTAAAGCAAAAATTAAAAATTGTTTTTGAACCGACTCTATCCTGGCACGTTAGGATTCATCTTGAGGAGACCACACACATGATCCATACTCAAGAATTGGACGAACAAACATGCTAAAAAAAATGAAATCTCTCGAAGTTATGTGGCATTGTGAAATTTTTCGCGCGGAATTGTTTTTCTCTGAATTCGATTTCCCTTGTGATTTCCGTAGCACACCTGTGTATGTACATACCGTTTCTTAGCTTTACTCGTTTGAACCCAAGAGCGTCGGCAGCTTTTCAATGAGGGGTTGCCTATAATATTTTTTCACGTTTAAAAAACTACTCTGGTTGGATTTCAGAAGCTAACTAATGCAAAATTATAAATGTAGGAATGTAAAACAAAAAATTTTAAGCTTTGCATGTTTGCTAGTTAGACTTCAATAGAATTTACTTTGTTTTGTATTTTAAATGGTCCATGTCTTCACCCCTCCCCATCTGACTCCGGGAAAAATCCGATTTTCATCATAAATGCACATCTGTAATATGTGAAAAGAGGCGAAAACGGACAAAAAGAAGTATTGTCTTTAGATTCTAGATGGTTTGGTAAATAGCCTTCAAGCAGAACTGTTGAAAATTCTTGTGCTATACTTAAAAAAAGCTTAACAGAACAGAAACACATTTGTTACTTAAACTTTAAAATACACACGAAAATAAACAAAAAATCCAATAAAATTATTTATCTTTGCTTTGGAGTATTTAGATTTAGGAAATCAAAAAAATTGTATGGTAAGATACTAAACAAAACAAAATTTTAATTTATTCCAAAATATCGGATATTTTTCTCATAGTGCATTGTGTACTAAGTAATTGTTTCCTAAACCAACCGGGTAAAAAATGTTATGACTTAAGTAAAATGGATTAAGCAAAAAGTGTAAATTTTCTTTAATTAAAAGAAAAATAACGCTAAGTGTGCATACCAATTGAGAAGTTTTTAAAAACGTTGGAAACATGTCAGCTGCCAGGACTTTCTTTTACGGCATCTCTTTTGCGCAGTTTGTGGTCACAAACGACTTGCAGCTTGACAGACTACTTAGATGCGCCGACGAAAAAAATGACATTCATGGCAACAATGCTTTCTTACCGCTTTTCGTAGGCATCTTGCTTAAATCGGGTAGCACAATCAGATTAACTTACAGAAATATTAAAAATGACAGTAACCTCAATGTAAACAAAAAACAGCTGACTGGGCAGAACTGGAACGAAAAGGGCTGTTCAGGCTTCAAGTAATGTACATACATGTGCCATCTGCCACATCAGCACAGTCAAGTGAATACCGTAATTGAAATCATATTATTTTAATCAAAAAAATCCTTATATGTGCTGGCGAATCAAGTTTATCTCAAATTTTGGTTACCTCCCCCAAACGAAAACAAATAGAATTTTAAGGGCAATTTAACTGAAACAGACTTTGAATTCGGAATACTGAAAATTGGATAATAGGCAAAGAAGATATTATGTATACACGTAGAGTCGCCTATAAATGACTCTATTTTGAGTTGGAAGTCTCTCCAACGATTGATCCAGATAGTGGGGTTGCACCCTCTTAGCACGATTGTTAAGGCCTACACCTTCCTCAGTCGCGTATAAATCTTTTTGTTGGGGCCTACAATTCCTTGGATTCCCCTATTCTGCCCTCCCGACCTTTCGGTCTGTTCGAACAATTCGTCCGTCGTATTATCATCGTTATCGTTACCATTTTCGTCTATATTTATAACTTCTCTCTCCATATTAAAAATAATTTTTCATTCAAATTTCTACCGTCTTCGTTTTCCTTTCATTTTAATTGCTAGCTTTTGATGTCTTAGCACCTTTTTCTCCCTTCGATGTTCTTGCTGCTTCTCCTGCAGTCGCTTCCTTTCCCCATCTACATAGATCCTTGGGAGCTCTCTCCTCACCCTGCCTCAGAACCGCTTTCTCACGCTCATGCAGAACTTTATCCTCACTCTCTTTAAGAGTCTCTTCCAATACTAAAGTTACCACATACATAGCTTGTGGAGTCTTTTTCAATATCCTTTTTATGTATATACATGTATGGGCAGAAACATATCTAAGGGCCTGGGCGCAGGGTATTTCGTAGTCAAGAACTCTCGGGTATAGCTTTCTTACTTGTTTTTCCCAGTGTCAATTTCTTCATTTCACAGCAATTTATAGCAATTCACAGCATTGGTTTTTATTGCACAAACATCCCGCGGCGCAGGACTTAAAACGACACAAGGTCACCCGCAGCGAATTTAATCTCATTAACTTTCGCCGTTTGTGTTGTCATTGATTCGTTTGTTGTTCTTGTTCCTTGTGGTTGCAATGACATTTAAGCAATTTGCATTTGTTGTCCTGTGGCTATTGTTTTGTATGCTAAAATTAAGGCGATTAAGGGGTTCGCTAATTTCTCAGTTGTGGATAAAGCGATCGTTCTAATTGTCCCGCTGTCGCTTCAATACAGAATTGCGTTGGCCAAGTACTCAATAGTTTAATTAAAACAAGTGATAACTCTTTAATCGAATAAAGTAAATTTAATCACTATCACGACATACGCTGTGCCCACACTCTTGGGTACATATTACAGATACACACATATACTTGCACAAAACATTTCTGGAAATAATGCTCACAGCGATGCTGATGTGAGAAGTGGTTTTAAATTATGGAATCTGCATTCTCCAAATAAGTAGATTATATTGGAGCAGATTAACGGATTGAATGATCGAAAATGCCTTATCGAAAGTGGCAAAATTGTTCGTTAACTTTGATTGACCGTTCTAATATCAATTTTTCATAAAAAATAAATTCTTAAAATTGGATTTTTCCCGAAATCACCTGGAGAATGGGGTGAAGACATGGTCAAATTAAAAAAGCGAAAAAAATTCTTAGTTCTTCTTTGGACAAAGGTTAAGGTGTGCTCCAAATTCAAAATAAATTCGATATTCTAAATAGGTGTAACCAAGCGTCATGCCAAATTTGAAGTCCCTAGCTGTATGTTTAGAGCTTCTGCCAAAAAGTCAGGATTTTTACAAAAGTGCATTGCAGTCAATTACATTATAATATTGAAGTTTTTCATTAACATTTTTCATAGACCTCTTGATTTGCTTGCTTCAGTTTATTTCACAGAAATATTTTCGGTTCATTTGGAAAACGTGCTTCTTCCTATATTTACATATAACGTGATCCTCCGCCACACCGAATTGGTAAGATTCAGTTGCCATAAAGCGTAGAGCTGCTACCGGAGTTACAGAGTTTATTAAATTTTTTATTAGAAACCGTCAATGCTTACAGAAATACAACCAAACTAATTCTTTTGACGAAAACATCTGATTAGCTCCGAAATTCCGAAGAAAATTCGCACGAAATTTTATGAAAATTCGGGAAAATCTTCGGGTTTTTAAAAAATATGTGAAAATTGGAATTGGTCAAAATATTAGCAGTAGTATAAGAATTTGCTTTATAGCAAGAGCAATTATTAAGCTAATGATTTGACAGACGAAGTGTGTTTTAGCCAAAACGTTAATGGAAATTTTGTTGAAAATCTTGATCAATAATAAATAGAGATGATAATTGAGATACTTCTATAAGTATTTGAATGCAGGTTCATCGGGGAACAATTGCGTCGGCAGACAAATCTCTGGTTGTTTTTCGTATTGAATACTGAACATGAATGTCCGCACACTCACACCGCTAACTTTATGCCTATTAGCATGGGTTTAAGTTGTACAATGTACATTAGGGTGTCCCTTATTTGGTCAAAGTCAATATTTTAAAACGCATACGGGCTAGTTCTGCTCATTAGGTCCTAAAGCATTCAGAAATAAATTTTTACCTCAATCGATTATGATAACCCGTGCCGACTTGGATCGGAAAATTTAAAGATTATATGGGACAAAAAAAATTTTTATTTTTTTTAATTTTTTATTTTTTTATTTTTTTATTAGGTCCTAAAACTCAAAACCAAGTTTTCACCTTAATCCGAGTCGATAACCCATTCAAATTTGCATATAAACATAAAAAAACAGTATTTAACACTGATTATACATTTTTCGATGATTTTTCATGTTTTGATGCAAATTTGAATGGGTTATCGTACTCCGATCTAAGGTAAAAACTTGGTTTTGAGTTCATTAAAACCTAATAAACAAAATAAAAAAATAAAAAATTAAAAAAAAAAAAAAATTTTGTTTGTCCCATATAATCTTTAAATTTTCCGATCCAAGTCTGCACTCCGATTGAGGTAAAAATTTATTTCTGAGTGCTTTAGGACCTAATGAACAGAACTAGCTCCGTATGCTTTTAAAATATTGACTTTGACCAAATAAGGGACACTTCCTAATGTACATACTTAATACATAAATAGATTGTGGCTATGACAAGGTAATTTTCTAACTTCTTGATGTACAGTTGCATGTTGCTGTTACGCTTAATAAGTTCGTTAACAAGTCTTCAAATGGCATACAGGTATTATTATTAGCTAATGTTTAATTTGAACTGTGGAACCTATCATTTCAATTGAGTCTCACGACAATCCAAAGGGTTGCTTTGCACACTCTGACAATATACAAACTTATGAATGTATACATGCGTTGACTAGGAATTATGATACATTTTTAGGCATGATACTCGTATGTAAATAATTAGGCACCAACTGAAAACGAATCGAACCCTTTTTTTGGAGGCGTTATTTACATGGCATTTAATAATACAGCCAACTGACAACTGATCCTTGAAAAGTGCACGCAATGCCTTACTCTTTTCCTGCATATTCTATTTGGCTCTCTGCGTACACATATGTAGTTCGATAGTTCGGCCAACCTTGGATCTGGGTCTGGCAGACAGCACACTTCATTCACCAACTGCTCGCATATACGAAAAGGCGCACCAAAGGATCACACATACTCGTGCATGCAAAGAAAAGGGGTTAGCAATAAGGAGCGAAAAACAGGAGCGGATGATTCGGTTCTTAACCTCAACACAACTGGCTCAAGACTGCCACTGCCACTGAGGACCCACTTGTCACTGCATCGTCTAGTATTACCTGTGTTTGTGCAGTCTCTTACAGATATGTGAGTATCTCATTCAGACGCGTTGGATAGGAAAGACGGATACACGGAGAGACGGGACCAGGGACCAGGGACCCAGATGATTATCTGCTAGAGATAATTTGATACCGTCTATTAGCTTCGTTATTATTCCTTTGCCTGCCAGTATTTGAAGTGGTATCATGTATCTCAAAGCGCGCCAGGACCTGCAACGCGCTTGGGTGCTGCGGTGAACAATGAAATTATTGCTCACACTCTCTTGTATCCTATCCACGTCCTGTGCACCACAATTTGTCCACCGGTTACCGACCTACCGTCTTTCCTTTTACGATGTGGCTCCCACGCTGTGCAAAACTTATATTCCGGGCCGGGCGCTCTCCATTGATGAAATGGGAGACGAAGACGAGGACGAAGACGAAGACAGGCAGGCAGGAAATGATTCGCAGAAATAATCGCATTGTAGGACTTATCGTTTATCATTCATACATGAGATGTCAATGTCGATGTCGATGTCAATGTGGCATTTAAATGTCCTGTCTTGTCTGGTCTTGGTCAGCTAATATTTATGCATTTTCTGTATCAAACGTTGCAAGTGCAACATGTGTGACTGAATCACGGTAGCGTGTTTTTTTCTATTACTCACTGTACGGTCGTCAGCCTGTGCCAATTTCTATTTTAGGCACACCCACCTGTCAACATTACATTTGACTTTTCCTTAGCAAGGGTTAAAAAAACAACTATAAAAGTCTTAAGTCGAGTCTCCGACTATAAAATACTCGTTATTGAATTTAAAAACATATACATTAATCCTGCATACTTTTAATACATATTTATTGCTGCACACAAAAAGATATTAGCGTTTATTAAAACCTTTAAAATCGTCCTAGCTACCGTTTTAATTAACCAATGTATTAAATTAAGTAAAATGGTTGATAATAATAAATAAAAATAATAAAAACTTTGTGCTTGGTGGAAATTTCCAGGGGAACTCTTTTTTCAGTGAAAATGTTGAACACCCTATAATAACTTAAGTTGACCACAGAAATACTTTGTTGTACTATTCATACGTAGGGCAAAAGCTCGAGAGTCCACAGATAATAATTAACATTTTTCATATAAAACGCCTTACAATTCATTTTCATTCCTGAGAGCTGGTTTTTCTTACTGCACACCATTATTGACCGCATTTTACGGATTTACGCAGCTGTCGTGTAGCGTTTTAGCAAATACATACATGATCGACTACGGAATACCCTGCGTTCGTACCTTGCGAAGATACAACCAATTAGGTATTATGTATCTGATAACTGCAGACTAAGGACCAATACATATACAGTATGTCACTAAAGTCACTGTACACTTGCACGAAACACGCTGCAACTTTGGCAACTTTGTTATTAAAAAAAATGGTTTTGATGCAGGTTTATATGTATAACAGCGTTACAATTACAGTAACATTTTATTTTAGTCTAATACTGGTATAATTATTGAAAATCGAAAAATACTTAAATTAAAATCTTTGTACTCGTACTTGCCAGAGGAGTAAACATCAGAAGCAAGTCAACAAAACAAACAGTAGTTGGCCGCTTTAAATACAAAGCGCGCATCAGAAATAATAATAGATCTTGCCAACCATCTGCACTTTCAGATCGGGGCAATCGCCAAATAAAGCATTTAGTAGCGCAGTAGAGATTCAATCAGAGCTAGGCAATAATAATCAGAAGGATGTACACCCGAAAACCGTTCGTAGATATAACTGTATTTCAATAATAACCTATTGGTTGTGACTACCGCAATTAAAATAAGTATCTACGTACTTGTAGCGTTAAGATGAATAGTTCCAATAAAAAGTAAAAGTAAGAAAAGTTTGATAATAAAACTGATAGTTTCTTTCACTTTTATATTGCATTATTTTGATTGTTAAATACAATTTCCCTCAAACTTATCAATTTTAATACATCCGCTGATACGTATATAACTTGGGATGGCATATTCTTCGGTTAATTATTTATTTGATTTTCATTTGGGCTTTCAATATTAAAATCGCCTTCTTCAGCCTTACCATGAGTACAATTAGTAACATCGATTAACCACTCTTTAATTTTCTATTTTATTGACAGTAACATATTGGGGTATTTATGTTCATGTATTTATGTATTGAGTTTGGCCAGTTGATGATGATTAAGAATATATATTCTTTGTTAAGAATTCCTATATATATTCTTACATCTGACACGCATGCTATTGCCTGTGACATATGGGGATACTTAGTATAAAATCTGGCCTAAAGTGCATTATTCACAGAAATAACTCAGACAAAATAAGCAGCTTGTAAACAGCTTTTCCCTGATTTTCATGAGCCCTCGAATTGAATATTTTATGTGGGTCAGGACAGAAAAGGGTTTCCCGGTAGCTGACGTCCGGTCCCAATTTAAGTTAATGCCATTCTAAGTTGTTTACGCTGTCGACGGACTGTCCGTGTCTTTGGCCACGCCTTGTTATTAAATTTAATGACTTAATTAGAAAATTAGAGACAATTGCATTGCCGCACTTATTTCGATTTTATTGCTCGATTCAGATTTCAATTGAATGTCGAGTACAAGTACGATTATGCAGCTATTCAAAACAACTGTAGAGCTGTCTGACTAATAGGCAAATTTTGAGGGGTGGGTTACCAGTTGAGAATTTTTACCGGTTTTATGTTGCATAATTACTTCAGGTGTATGCATTTTATACCTAGAAATAATATTATTATCTACTTATGTATTATTTACCTAAATATTAAATCAGTTTCGACAATACTATTACCATTTAATACAATTTATTATTATTTATGGACTATTTCACAATACATTTAACTCAGTTAGCTTTTGCACTGAGCTCTGCATTGTTGATTTCTCGCGCGAATTTAAGCTAACGAGAACTCCAAAGACCCACTGAGTTTTCAATCATATTATGAAGTGGTCAGGGAATGGCAAAAGGATAGGGCATGATTCAGTGAAGTGTGCCTAATATAGAGCCGCATTCAAAAGAACTCGTATGCAAAACACTATGCATTGCAGGATAGGCAGAAAAAAAATTTATTGTGCTTTGTCGGCTGGCTGTTAAATTGTCAATCAATTAAAAAGTTTTAAAACAGCGTAAAATTTACACGCAAACACATTAAACGCGATTTAAATTTAAAAATCTGCTCTTCAATGTTGTTGTCGTTGTTGTTATTTTTATTGCTTTGTGTAAGCTGCTGGATAAGTATTTACAGCACAGCTCCTGGATAGGGACCACATGCTGCGGCATTGTTGTTGATTAAAATAACAGCCAGAAGCCAGAAGCCATGCAGACTGCCAGAGTGCCAGACATTCGGAGAGTCGGAGAGTCGGACAGTCGACCAAAAGGACAGACTGTTAAGCACGATGCTCTGTGGTTAGCCAGATAAACAATTGGGACAAGGACATACGCACACATGCCATAAATGCTGTAGCATCATGCCAGTCAATGCCAGGGCTAAGGGCTATGGGCTAAGGGCTGTGGCTATCAATGCAACCAACCATTTGGCCAATCATCGATCAGTGAATTTTGAAAGCGACAATGAGCACGAAAAACTGTCAACTATTATTATTTGTTAGGATTTACGAGCGGCGATTGTCTCCGGATTCTCAATGACTCCGATCGCAAAGAGGGTCGAGATGAAAAGTGCTACAGCCAGTATAGACGAATTTGTCAGCGCGGTACGTAATTAGAAGGTTGGAAACTCCCAATAGAAGGAAAAATTGAATTGATAAATTGTGTCACATGCTGTGTCCTTGCCAAGGACCAGGTCAACGGACAACAAACAGCAGACAGTACGGAGCGAAAAACTGGCAAGGGCCAACCGCGTCCCCAGTCAGTTTGTCAGTTTGTCTGCCAGTTACATAAAGTTGACATTTTTGCGTGTTATTGTTGTTGTTGGAAATGCCCCTGGCCTGGAGCTGCTCTATTCACCCGTCACCGATTTCCATTGAGACCCTATCAATTACTTAGGCAAACAATAACTTTTGTCCAATATATAATGCGTAACTTTTATTCTTCTTTTTCATTTCATATGTGGAATCATTTTTTTTTTGTTTTGTTGCCCACATTTGTTTCCGGCTGCCTGCCTAGCACTGGGCTCTTTGGCCACTATTGACTTTGTTCATTGTTATTGCAATTTTTTGCAATTTGTACTAATAATAAAAAAGGTAGGCCCCTTAGCACGTCGCTTTTGTCTGTCAATGCGACAGTCTACTTTTTTATTGACAACTTCCTAGAAGGCTATATTACGATCAACTAATCTTTGGTTATTGAATACATAGTACAGATACTGATCTTGACAGAATAAGAGAAAAGCGGCATCTTTGATAAATAAACAATTTATGAATTAAGCAACTTTCCACGTATAAATATAATGTGTGCACTCAGAATAAAATCGTTCTGAGCTCTGGCTAGTACTTAAATTAAGTATGAACTGTACTCTCGTTTTAAAATATCTACACAATAAGTATGATTTTATTTACGTTTTATTTTGATTGTTTTCTTATGAGCTCATAATAATGCTCTGATTATTTTATTGAACATTTTATACTTACAAATGCAGTTTAGATGATTATGATACAAGATATATTTTTACTCAGTTACAAGGAATAAGAAAATTGGATTCATTGTGAAATGGACTTAAATCTAGTACGTTTTTAAGTAATAAAGTCTGACACGCGCTGGAATTTGTTTAAAGTAATTCCAAGGGAACTAAAACATTCTAAAATTAAGTATTTTGGGATTAAAAAATAATTGAAATAAGAATTTCTAACTTGCATCAAACACTATCGGGACAGGCGCACCCCGGTTTGTACACAGAGATAAAAGAGTCATACAAAAACTTAGTTCGAATGAACTCGAATTACTAAAAATGAGCACAAAAATACTTTTACCAAGAACCAAGTACCAATCTTGATATAGAGTGCCTTATCTAAATTCCGTTTGAATGATGTATAACTTTCCTTAACCCATTAAGTAACCATTGAAATATTCGAATTTTAAAAAAAGTCAACTTTCAAAACTTTTTCCCACGACTTTTTAAAAAAAATGTTGGGATGCAAAAGCATTCTTCAAAAATATTTAGGAGTGGCTGCAAAAAAAATGTTCAAAAATATCTTCGCTTGTATTTTTTAAAATTTGTTGAAAATTGCTAAAAAGTCACATTTTGCTTGAAAAATAGGAAAAAGGGGTTAAAATAGTAATTTTTAGGATTTTCAAAAAATTATAACAAATATAGGCAATATTATCCATATTAATACTTTTTTATGATGTTTACAAAACCAACACAGTTTGCACTGCAAGTTGCAAAAATGTTTCCCGCGCTTTCTCATTTCAAATGACAACTTGCAATCAGCTAACTTTCGGTTTTTTTTACCATGGTGGACAAGCGCAATATTTAATTTGTATCCGAGTACTTGAAGCGGTAGGATGAACAATTCAATAAATAAATAAAATCATGATTAGGTGAACACATTCACGAGCACAAACAAGTACCATGTAGCTGAAATCCTTTTAATTCTTCCTTTATCCCGATGATATGTAAAATTGTGTCTTAAATAACTACTGGTTTACATTTCATATAATTCACATTTGTTTATTAAATACATTTGCGCTGGGCAAATTATAATACACATTTTTTTTCGATCTTAAATGGGCGTGGGTACAAAAATAAATAAGCATGCTTCGCTTATTTGATTTATTAAAAAATAGAAAAAAAAAATTGAATGAGACAATTGACAGAATTTAAGTATATATTGTGAGCCATGGATGCATATGGATGACAGCAAAAACTTTTAACGGAACGCTTGGCCCGCCCACAAGTTTCCCTTTTGTTAACCGCCTAACTAACATTGTTGTGTTTGCTGTTTTTATCGTTTCTTTTGTTACATTTTGCCGTAATTATGCGGTTAAGTTAATAAAACCTTTTCAGCTTGTTTTTGTAACTTCTGATGAATACGCATAGTTAGTAGCGGCGAACGCCATGCACAACCTCCAGCCCCAAGCTCCAATCAACTGTCAAGTCAAGCCTAAGTGAGCCACAGTTTCTCGGTGCACGGCCTGCGATTGGCTCTGTCCTGACAGGACCTCGCTTTTTCATTTGGGAAAAACCCGCAGCCGATCCTTATTTGTAGTTGACATGACCTGTCTTGGTTGTTTACCCAATGGTCCTTGAACAAAGTATACACAGTTTTCATCCGGAAAAATTCACGCAGTTTGCATCACATCCCCATAGCTAGAGACAGGCGACTACGTCTTCCAATTCAATTTCATATACATATATTTACAGCATACTTTATTTCCAATTTGTTCATGGTCAGATTTTTCCTCCGCAGGGTCAGTTACGGCCAAAGCTGGAATTTTAGAAATTAAAATTCCCTTAAACTCAGTACACATGACCCCTTTTTCACCGACACTTTTTCACCGTCGGGAATTTAGACACTCACATAATTCGCATCGGTTGTCAAACAGAAATATCATTTGTTTTCGTTCTCACAGAGCCTGGTCACACTCTGAAAAATTGCATACAAAAATGCCTTCAGCAGGCTTAAATCCGAATTATGTGTAGAATAGAGCAGCGACTCATTCAGGGGTACCGCTTAGGCCGTTGCTAACCCTGCCGCAGGTACTTCGGCAACCGTATCACTATGGATTGGATCCCAATTTGATATAGTGGACCGATTTGAACTAAAGTTGATAAGACAGCAGCAAATTTACAATTTCCGAGTTGGGTTGGGATATCATAAATAACAAAAAAGTTTTCATGCTAAAGATTTATTTTCAGCCATCGCTTCTATGGCAGGTTAACGAAGGGGGTGTGACATCCAAAACTGGAGATATATTTGATCTGCTCTAGGTATCCAGGAACCTACGCATCAAATTTAAGTCCCTATGTATGTATGTATAGTCTCTGAGATCGACGCGTTCATACAGACTGACGGACGGACAGACAGGGCAAGGGTGAATCGGCTGTCAGTAACATACGATTCACTAAACCATTATAACCTTTTTTGCCCATTGTCAATGGGAAAAGGGTATACAAATATCTTGTACGTATACCAAAATGAACGTGTTTAAAGCGCAAAACATTCTCATATTTAAGGGGGAAAACCAGTTTAGGAGGCCGAAATTATAGTGTTTTTTTTGGGATTTTTTTAACTGAGAAATAATAATTAGAATTCGTTTAAACTTGCAGGATAGTTTATTCTCATTTCCGCCGGGACACCTGGAGGTCGCAGTTTCAATCCAAAATACTTAATAATATCATTCCAGAGTTTGGTTCATATTCTTTGTAATTGAAAAAAAGATTATTCCCACAAATTTTTGGATTGATGCGTGAATAACTTTTCGAGGTAGGATACCCGCAAGTTGAAAAAAGTCGATTCGAGAAAAACGCACTTTACCGACCGGTGTTTACCTTAGTGCTCATATCTTCGGAACCAACTGGAATTTCGTTTTAAGCTTAAGCTTCATATTTTTAAATAGGTGTACTATCAATTTATGCCATAAAAAAATTGTTTTTTAAACATCTAAACTGCAGGAACCCTTAATTTGGTTTCAATCTTGAAATAATTGAAAAATTGCTCAAAATAACCTCAAAATTACAATTTAACCCATTTCAACCTAATGGGTATTTAAATACCCAAGAAAGTGTTGACACTTAAAAAATTCCAACACATGGCATGTGAGAGATATCGTTGCAAAATTTATTTCATAGTAAAGAGGAAGAGCAAAACTATAAGAATAAAATAAGAACACTTTTGTTTTGCGTCGGTTACCTGTAGTTTTTTGCAGGTGAAAATCTACGTTTTTTTCTGTGTGGAAAGTTTTGACGAGAAGTGCTGCTAAATATAGGGAAGTGGAAAAAATTAAAAACACGCACCCTAATCACATACCCTGATGTGTCCTTTATGCAATGGACAAAAATATACAGCTATATGTCAACACATCTGACCTCCACACCTGATTTTATTTCAATGGGTATTTAAATACCCGACAGCCCATGGTGTGTACTAAAAATACAATTTTTATTATATTCAAAAATTTCGTTTGGAGTGAATAAAAAGCTCATTTAATTTGGAAGTTCTGTTAACTTTATTCGGGAATCATTGTGTTTATAGATTATTTATTCTTAGCCATTTTTTTTTGATCAGGTGGAATTCCGTTGTGGTATTCGAGGAAGCAAGGGGAGGGATGCAAGTTCGCCTTGGACTTCAGACAACCATAATGAGTCTTGCCACCGCATTGCGGGCAACGATGACGTGTATTTAGTTCGCCGATGAAATGGTCGATACGATCGGCACGCATTGTCAGTTGTGAACCAGAAGGCATCATTCGACCAGGATGATGATAATTCGATTTAGTCATAATTGATTCGCATATTTCAACGCGGAAATCAAATTGAGACATGGTTTGCTTCTTTTCATGATTGCGACAAAGGCAATGCAACTTCCACGCATTTACCATATCCGCGTCGAACGCATTTGTTATTAGCGGCCAATACCACTTCTTGCCCCGTATCCGAATTCGGTAATTATTTATTCCGTTATCAAAAAGGTCCACACCTCCCATGTGACTATTGTATTCGCTGATCAAATAAGGCTGTTCAATCGTAACCATTTTACGTTGTTTACGATCATACCGTTTCATGCGTGCCATCGTGGTATGGCTTAAGAAGTTCGATAGTAAGGTCACGACCTAAGGAGATAAAAATGGGCGAAAGGGTAAGAATTAAAAACCGATGGTCAAAATGGAATGTTTTTGTGCATTACTTACGGCATTATCGTTCCAACGCACAGCGAGAATTGAATTGTTCGTATCGAAACAAAAGTCCGACGTACCGCGAGGTTTCTTTCGCATTTCCTTTATGTTCATCAATGGAGCTTGATTGGTCCGATTATCACGAACAGTTCCCAAGGCAAGAAATCCATCGTTTGTCAAACGAGTCATTAGTTTGTGACTTGTAAAGAAGTTATCAAACGTGACAGTGTGCTTGGATCTGTCTTCCACATGCGACAACAGCGATAGGACAACCCTTTCTCCCAACCCGAATCCAGGATCCTTCTGCTCCGATGCTCCAGCGTATGGAATGAACTGGTACAAGTAGCCTTCTGTCGACGTCAAACACCAATACTTATAGCCAAATCGAATAGGTTTTCCTTTGATAAACATTTTGCACGAATGCCGGCCATAGTAGGCTATCATTTGTTCATCTATGGAAAGGTCATGAGAGAATACACCGAATTGAAGAAATTTATTGTTCAATAAATCGTTCAATGGTGCGACTTTTGCAAATTTGTCTTTGGGATCCAATTCTGAGTTGTTGCACACGTGGAAGAATTGTTTGATTCGTCTAAATTTGTCCCTCGAAATGCATTGCTTTATGAGCTCGCATCCCAGCGATTCCTTATTTGACCAATAACCTTCTGTCCGCGGCAAAGTGTGGTAGCCGGTGATATACAACACACCCAAAAATGTTTTCATTTCGCTAATTGACGTAACGAATGATGGATAATTGTTAGCCGCAGCATATTGGTTGGTGGAGGTGACCAAAAGGTCCAAAACCTCGTCATCGATGAACTTTTCCCACAGCTGAATAGGATTCATGGCGCCAATCTTTTCATACAACGCTTTGTATGAAGTGGGAGTATCGTCTTTTGGAATTTGAACGAATTTATAGTTTTTCCTACGAGACCATTTATGTTTCATTCCACCATCGATTCGGGGTCGCTTCTGTGCCTTCCTTGATGCTGATGTGCAGCTACGCCCACTTGACGTTGAGGACATATCACCTTCTTCAGCATCCATATCATCATCACAGACCGTTGGAATGTGCTCGTTCTGATCATCGTAGACACATTCAACTTCGAATTGCCCGGCAATCTCACGAGGGAGCTCCACTTCATCGCGCAATAATTGAACATTGTCGTCCAATTCCTCATTATCACTAAGAGCATCGACGACATCGGGTGGCGTTATGATGATATCAGCGGCGTTTGCGTTTTGACCAAAGTGCTCTTCATCACTAGCTCCATCATCCCAATTATCAATTATAGCATGCAGCTCTTTGGAAGTAAGAACTTTTTGTCGACGAATCATTCCGAATCTAAATATGCAGTCCAAGCTCACGAACGAAATCTAACAGCTTGTGTTTATCCCAATCAATTTCTGTTGCATTCGTAAATTCACATTTTGTGTGAGTGTCGATTACAAAGAAAAAAGGGCGCCAAAACAGTATTGTGCAATCACACTTGCACGCCAGCACAGCGGCGGTTTTTTCAAATCGTAAGTAAAATCATCACATTATGGGCTGTCGGGTATTTAAATACCCATGCTATTTCTCAGGTGTGCGCGCAGGTAAAATTTTTTTTTTTTTTCTATCAACTTCTATGGTCTTCCATGCACAAATTTCAAAATTTCGTCAAAATCGTGCAAGCCGATCTATGGTCAGCCATTAATGGGTTAATAATGGCACATACAAAACATAACATACATACGCATAAATGCAAAGGAGCAACGCTCGGCATGCAAATTTTACTGGAGATTATATAATATTTTCATGTCTCCTTTGTGCGGCTAGCACCAGATGACAATTTTAAGACGCAAGAATGACAAAAATTTAAGTTCATTTCAATCTTGATATATACTAAATTAAGTTCACAGCAATCTTAAATTTTAAGATCAAAATTCACATAGCTGTTATAAGAACGGTCAGTCGGAAGTTTAAATTTAAGATCGTTTCATACTTAATTCAAGAATAATAATACGCAGCAATCTTAAAATTATAAGAACAAAGCGGTATAAATTTAAGTACGGACGTACTTAATCTCAGAATATTTTTCTAAGTGTTCGCATTGAAGGCAATAAATATCAAACATTTGTGGTATTCGGCTAAAATTCGACGGGCGAAAAGCAGGATTTCCTAGTGATAGACGTTTTCATAGAAATCAATTAATACCTATCTAAAAAAGAAGTGGGAAAAGCTATAGTCGAGCTCCCGACTGTAGGATACCCGTTACTTATTTAAATAAATTTTAAATATTTATTAATGCATGCTTTTAGGCACTTACATAGCTTAAAAACTTTAATCGCGCCTTTCTACTTGTCCTATCTTGTTACGATTTAGTAGAATGATAGTTAATAATAGTAGTTAACATTAATTAGTGGAACTACAAAAATAGCTTTATTAATAGACAAAATTGAAGTGTAAGCATTGTAAATATACGAGGGGTCTAACAAAAGTTCGGTAAGTTGGCGACTTCTTAATCGTTTTTCGAAATTCCAAAAGTCTCTAAGCTTTCGCAATACTGTTACGAGGCTATATTGTAAATTTTGGACAAATCGGTTAAAATGGAGACGAGAAAACGCAAATTAGCTGAAGGTGCCTCGGTTGAAATTCCGCCGCCAACACAAACAGAAATTCGATATAGCTTTTATTCGGTTTTCGACGCAAACTGAAGCCGGTAGAAATATTTTATGAATGTCAAAATGCATATGGAACGATTGCACCATCTCTGAAGACAATTTCGAAATGGTTCCAAAGATTCCAGACAGAACACTTTTCTGTAGAGGACGATCGCCGAGAAGGTCGACCAAAATTTTCGAGGGACAAAAGAAATATTACCCTAGTTAGAACAAAACTTGCCGAACACCCTCGATCTACCCAGGAAATGGTTGCTAGTGAACTGGACTTGAATGCCATAGCCATATCTTGCATATTGCATCAAGATCTGATGTATACGAAGAAGTTTGCGCGATGGGTTTCATGCATTTTAAATGAGGTCCAAAAAGCAGCTAAGATGCATTTTGCCCAATATCTTTTGAATAAATTTGAAAATTTGAAGTCTAGCAACTTTAATAAATTCGTTACTGATGCCAAAGCTTGGTTTAATAAATACGACCCGAAAGCCAAACAGTAGTCCATGGTATGGAGCTCCAAAGTAGCCAACCCACCTATTAAAAAGCTTTAAAAGCAAGATTTTGAAGACTGTTTTGAGAAGTCGATTTTAGGCTTAAGAAATGCATTGAAATCAATGGCGATTATGTAGAGAAGATAAAAAAAGGCGAAGATTCAGGATAAATTTAAAAAAAAAATTTCCGAATTTTTTTTCCGGTCAACTTACCGAACTTTTGTTAGGCCCCACGTACATACTAGAATATTTGAAAATGAATTGCGACAATACGACCAAGCCAAAGGTTTGAACAAGAGTTTTGGGTTCATCGGCTTTATCAACCGGTTAACGACACAACCTTAATTCTATTCAGTGGTATATATGTATAAGCCTCCGAGTCTTCTACATCATTATAGGGTCTGCCTTATACGCCAATTTCCCAGCTCAACAACCTCGATAGACGCTTTAAGCTCTATAGGTACAGGGTCTAAAAAGTTCCTTGCGTGTATTTCTTACTGTCATTTAGCTGCGAATTAAAAAATTAAATGGATTACAATAAAAATGATAAAAGAAACCGCGTTTTCCAGGCTCTGACTTCGTACTTATGTTTCTGTGTCTAGCCTTGTTCTCTGACCATATGGGTGTCATTTGTTGCCGATGTAATTGCTTTAAAAAGATCACCAGTCATTGTTGAAAACGTATATACTTGATGGGTCACGGGATCGGCGACGCACTTGGGGTGGATATACTTACAGACCATTCCATTGGCATCGGCATCGACATCGGCATTGACATCAGCATCTTTTCAACCTAGTCATTCAAATGGCTGCCACTAATTGTCGACAAAAGCCGTCAATCCAGGATAAAAGAAAAATCCTGTGTTACAAATTTATTATACTGTGTAGTCAACATTATTAACATAAGCTGTGCATAAAAAAAAGTCCCATCGATTTATCATAAATGCTTGATTCAAATGCTCTGTGCCTATTGAAGGCCGAAGGGTGCATGGCAGACCCCATAAAGTATATATTCTTGATCCGTTCCAACAGTCGAATCGACTAAGCCATGTCCGCCTGTCTGTCCGTGCGTTTGAACGCTTCGATCTCACAGACGATAAGAGCTAGAGACTTCAAGTTGATATGTATATAGGCTCTTGAAAACCAAACGCAGATCAAGTTGGTTTTTAAATTTTGATGGGATCACTATATAAAATAGCTTCCAAAAGAACGATCGGTAAAAAATCAAGTCTTGGTACCAAAAACTTTTTTGTTATTTAAGAAAGAGGTTTGGGGTCGAAAGGTAAATAATTGCAAAGATGCAGATCTCGATATAACATATGTATGTACATTCGTTCAGTACGCCGAAAATGTGGAAAATGTGGTCTCGTCGGCTGTCAAATCGTTCGCTTTTAGTCCCTTAATGCTTGCTTGTTGTCGTGAAAGGTTATGTGCGGACGAATTTTTTCCCAAACTTAAACCCTTGTGCAAATGAAAAATGGGTTTTTGCAATTTTTGCCGCAAAATTAGAATTTATTTTAGAATTAAGAACCTAAACAAAAAAATATGTGTACAAAAACAAAAACTACGCTTAATATCCAATTCAAAATTCTTAAAAATTAAATTATAAAAAATATTGCAATTCTTTTTATTACATAGGCAACTTTAAGCCCAATGCACCATCTAAGGTTTAATCAACGCACTCTAGTTATTGTCGTCTCACTTACACTCACTACGATGAGCCTTTTAACTCGCACTTGTTGATAGTAAAGTCAGGGGACTACTTTTTGCTGACGAGACCTCCTTATGTAATTGCTTCATGGACCAGAGGTGCGCACAGCACAGCTGTTCGATTCGCCATTGCTTCGCGAAACACGAGCGCAACAAACAAAGTGAAAATAGGAAAAGCCACAATCTTGAACGAGGAGGCTATGCGCTTATGTCATATTATGATAGCTAAAAAAATCTATTTGGTGAGCAAATGTATGGTAGGTTAAAATTTTATAACATAATTTTACATACACCTGCGGTCAAAAAAATAGTAGTGCTCTTTCTTTTACTATAACAGCTATTGTAAGTCAAATCTTCAAATTTAAAAATTATATTTGGAAAGGTCATCTGAATTCCGCTTGAATGATGTATAACTTTCCTTAACCCATTAAGTACCCATTAAAATATTCGAATTTTAAAAAGGTCTACTTTTTCAACTTTTTTCCTCGATTTTTTCCAAAAAATGTTGGGATGCAAAAAATTCTTGAAACAATTCTAAGAGTAACTGCAAAAGAAAATTTTCAAAAATTTTTTGCTAGTATTTTTAAAAATTTTTTGAAAATCCTAAAAATGACCATTTTAACCCATTTTTCCTCATTTTTATGCAAAAAGTGCCTTTTTTGCAGTTTTCAAAAATTTTAAAAATACTAGCAAAAATATTTTTGAAAATTTTCTTTTGCAGTTACTCTAGAATTGTTTCAAGAATTTTTTGCATCCCAACATTTTTTGGAAAAAATCGAGGAAAAAGTTGAAAAAGTAGACCTTTTTTAAAATTCGAATATTTTAATGGGTACTTAATGGGTTAAGGAAAGTTATACATCATTCAAACGGAATTCAGATGACCTTTTCAAATATAATTTTTAAATTTAAAGATTTGACTTACAATAGCTGTTATAGTAAAAGAAAGAGCACTACTATTTTTTTGACCGCAGCTGTATGTATCTCTCTGAGTCAACGTCAACTTGAAAATCAAGCGACGCAGACGCCGTTCTCGTCGAAGGCAAGTTGTGCACTGATTCAAATCGTGCGTTCGCAGCAGCTGCCAGCCTCGCATTCGGCATGCGTCGGCTCGTGTCTGCGTGAGCAGTCGATGACGATAGATTGATTGCTCCCATGCAGCTATTTGATTAGGTGAACCGATTTTTGACAAAGACAACTTAAGAGATAACAAACTATTTTAAAATAAGCCTTTATTTTGCCCGATCGTTCCTATGGTAGCTATATGAAATCGTGAACCGATTTGATTTCGTTCGTAACAGGAAATTTTTTTCCTTATTTGACGCAATACTAAAGCCATTTAAATTGTTTAAAATATGTCGGCATGTCAAGCAAATTCGATAAACGATTTAAGGTATGAGACTAAAAAATAATTTTAATATCAAAATCGCAAAATCTTGCCGAAAGTGAAAACCGGAGCAGGTGAAGCAAACTCATTTCCGCAAAATATTGTCGAAAGGAGAAAACGGACGAGGGCTTTATAAAGCTTTTTTTTTTTCATAAAGTGTGTTTGGTTCGGGCTGCACGGGCCGGCTTTTTTGGAATTATAGCGGGCTGGGCCGGCTCGGGCCTTAAAATTTGGGTAGGACTGGGGCTAGACCGGACCCAAAAATTAAGCGGCCACCCATTTTTATTGGGATGTATTAGACAAGCAAATGCACATTTTTAGAGATTGGTTGAAAAGTTTAAAAAAAAGTTTCAAGCTTGGTTGTCCACCAATATTTTCTCGACCAAGCAGTTGTCAAAATCGTAATCTACGACGAATTCTAAGAAGGCTTATTCGAGAAACCAAATGTTCAAAAACAAAATCAAACTTCCCATTTTTATCAATCAACTTTTCGTATTTCATACGACTGCTAATCCCTAAAATAAAGCACAGCTTTGGCAAGTGGTTCAGAAAGTGCGGCCCAAATTCCATTGAGGAGTTGTCCTTATCGATTCCATTCCCCGCCATTGCGAAGCTGTGATTAAAATTAAAGGATACACAACTAAATATTTCACATTATAAAATTTGATATGCTTAGGTGTTTAAAAAAAATCATCTGAATATTAATTAAAATATGCTTATTGAAAATTGTATTCTCAGTTTTCTTAAATATATTGCTTATACCATATTATTGAGCTGCTCAGTATCTAAAGCTCAATTTCACTTCCAATGCCAAGAAAAAAGCTTTTCATGACCAAAGGTTAATTTGCATCCGACTGTATCTATGGCATATAATATAGTAAATACATTTTTTCAAGATATAACAGGCAGTCCCGAATATAAAATCTGTGAGTTTGGTTGAGATGTCTCAAAAAAAAGCAAAGTTTTTTATACTAAGCACTTTCCCAAATTTGAGCCTCTTATGCCGTCTCACTACACGATGAAAATTGTCTCAGCTATGTTGTGTGCATTTAGCATTTTAGCATACAAATATATAGATTGGATTCATAGCCTGATTAGGTGATGTTAACACTTTCCAGGAAATGAGTGGAATAGTGAATTAATTCTGGGTCAGCAGTGCAGAGTTCGTGAAAGAGTATTGTCTGGACATATGTACATACATACACACACGCGCGCACACATACAGGGAAAAATCCTTAGTTTGAACAAAGCGAGTTCGACGAAGGCGGTTTCGGAGGCAGGACTGCCGTGGCAGCGAGCACGAGTGCGAATAGGAATGCAAACAGCTCCTGCCTGGCGATGTGCAAAACCTCGAGCCAGCTGGTGAACGCCCAGTGGCTGTTTCGCAGCCGGCCCATTTCTAGCGCGCGTTTTGCATTTGTGAAGCGATTCATTTGACGGGCGGACGAATCACGCCCCCGTGTGTGCATGTACATATGTACATATGTGTGTGTATGTATGAACATGCATGAACGCGTTGTCTGTCACATGCCAAACCGGAAGTGTGTAAAAATTAACTTCAACAAAGGAGCGCAAGCGTGCAAGCAATCGAATTTCGTTTGCTTTGTTTCTTGCCTGATCTTTCTCTCCATCTCTCTCTCTCTCTTCCTCTCCCTCTCTCACTCTCTCTTGGGGTGCTCTATTATAATTACATCCTCGCAGTATTCACATATTGCACCCTTTTGACGCTTGCAAGGGCAACGCACTAATATAATTATAGACCTAGCCCCGGAAGCGCTTTCATCAGCACCCAAGTAAGCCAAGCATCCGGCACGGGGTGCCAAAACTTTGTGCGCCTGCGCTCCTGGAGAGTGGAAATCAAATCCTAGTCCTTGCTAAAATGCTTTGAAACATGTCAACGCAGAATATGCCGCATCGCAATCTCTCCATCTTTTTGCGCAACATATAATTATCAAAACAAAGCATGAGGATCGGTTTTCACGCATCCTGTCGATACCAGGTCCGATACCCCAGTTCTCGTCGCAGCTGCCTGGAATCCTGTTATATCATTGTTGGCTTCCATGTCCCCTCGAAAGTCTCCTACTCAATACAGCTTCCAGTTGCCATATAATTAAAATTAATTAAATTAAAAATTTCCTAAAACCAGCTAAAATTGGCACCTCCATTGTTTCCAAACGACGGAAGCTACAGGTGTGATCTATAAATCGGTAAAAAGATATGTTAAAAGCTCTTAGGCATACCTTTAAACTATTTTTCTTAGGTACATAGGTACTTATAAGGCCACAGATTAAATAAGGTTGTTATCTATGACTATTTAGGCCTACCAATTTTTAAGAGTTTTCAAAATGTTGTAATACGTAATTTTACTCTTTTTCTTGTTTTATAAGAGTGGGAGCTTTTATTTATTCAAATGAGTTAAGCAGGAAGACCCCCTGCAATGCATTTCGATTTAATCAGGGACCGTAAATAATGATTTTTTTTAATAAAAAATGCACCCTCTTATAATGGACCTAAAAAAAAAAAGATACCAAAACTTTTATTTTCTACAGTCTTCATTTCCGCAGTGATTTTTAAATTTCTGATCTTATACGTTTTTCTTCAATGATAACCCTGTGATAGTTTTTTTCAAAAAAAAAAGACATGAACGAACGGTTTCCCCACATTTGACTCCTACGAGTCGAGCTGCATTATTAGTTTTTTGAGTTGCACTGATGTTTTCATACAAACATTTTCGCGGAAGTTTTTGATACATTTCTGTGACTTGTAAGGTGAAATTTTGTGTTTTTTAGGTAAAGTTTCTTTAGAAAAGTTGCCTGATATAGCTCAGGGTACAAGTCTGGGAAGCTTACCAACATGTTAAATTATTGTTCTTATTTATATTGGGAGTATTATAGATATATTGAAAAATTTTAAAAATACCGAGTGCCACAGAAATCGCTTTCGCTTGAATTTCACTTAAATATTATACAAATTGAAGTGAAATTCCAGCGAAAGCGATTTCTGTGGCACCCCGGATAGTGTCTTCTTAAAAGTGTTGCTCACTTTTAGGCTGTTGTAACAACCATTTGAAGCTGTTATTTGTTATGACGTACTTTCAATTAATAAAAATATATATGTTTACATAAGTAAATGATAATTCCTTTGGCCGCTATTTAATATAGTTGACCGATTTGAACCAAATTTGGTTAGGATATATAAAACCATTCCACATGCACATTCTGTCAGATTATTTAAAATATCTCAAAAAACAAAAATGGTTTTTCATACTAAAGCTTGATTGATCGTTCTTATGGCAGCTTTATGATAGAATAGACCAGTCCAAAACTAAAAAGCAAACTTGACCTGCATCCGGTATCCAAAAACCTAAGTAAATTTGAAGCCATTTCAAAAAACCATTATACACAATTTTTGGCTATTTTCAATGGACAAGAGTATACAAATAAAAAGGGAAGCCTAACAGCTCTTAAAAACACCTTTTCAACAATGTGAACGGCTTTGACAATTAACATACGTAAGAAGTTTCAGTCTGATATCTTGAAAATTGGTACAAACAAACACAAACTCGCTGACGCCATCAGAAATTTTGAATTCTCATTTTTTTTTTAAACGAATACATAGTCTCGTTTAATGCGTATTCAATAGTGGAAGTTTTCTGAATCTTCAATGTTCAAGCTGAACAATAATGGGACTTTATGTCTCAACCGAATGTGGAATGGCTAGCCATTGTGACTGGCCGAGCCGATCTCTATTTCCAACACTTCATATATAGTTGGTGGCCTGAAACCCAGCACACTTCACTCCGTGTGTGTTTTTAGGACCGCTTTCGTACTAGCCTTCCTTCACAGATTATGTGTTTGATATTTTCTTTTATATGTTACATATATTCTGCCTAAGGTTGATTAAAATTGGACTACTCTTTCGTATAGCTGACAAACAGCACGCAAACTTTGTTTCGTATGTATCTGTTCATGGCAAATTCTGCATATTGAATTGAGCCTGCTTGAGAACTCGGCTCTCAACAAGAAAATTAAGATCGTTGCCAAATAAATTGAGTTGACCTGTCCAGACCTTAGGCGATGTAATGAATTATCTATGAATTTGACATTTAATTTTCGCATAGTTGTATTATATTTTGGAACGAATGTTCCTATGGCAGGTACATAATATTGTCAACCGATTTGTATATATGACAATACAAGATACACTATTTGTAAGTATGGTAGAAATAGCTCATCAAAGAAACATTTTCATAGTAATCCGATAATAATGACAGATCAATGACATAATGGACCGATTTGGACCAAACTCGGTCAAGCTAAGACTGATTGGCAACAAGACTCAAACAACAAAACAATTTTTCGTACTAGTATAGCCTGAACCTCGACGGATCGTTCCTATGGCAGCTATATGATATAGTCGCACGATTCAGGCTAACTAAGTAACTAAGTAAACTTAAACAAAAGCGGCAGCAACAGCAATCAGTTGAAAATAAGAATTTCCACGAATGCTGAAGCTTAATAACACAACAAAATGCATTTAATAAGCAACTACGAATGCCAAACTGGGCAAGTCAAACAGAACTGGCAACTGGCAACTGGCCGAACAAGTGCATAAGAAGCAGTGCTAATGTAGATGGGTGCGCAAATCGGTTGAGTGAGAGGGGGTCTGAAAATCAGTGCGAGAACTTGTCTAAGCAGCCGATGCGAGTTCGAATGCAAGATGATCGCTTCCTGCCGATAAGATGCAACTAATAATAATTTCGCTAACCTGCGATGCAAAACTCAGAGCCAGTGGCAGCCCATTGAGTCAGTGGACGGGTTCCGACAAGCAGCAGCTTATAATCACGTACAATGGCACCAACGATTCAGAAAATTGTTATAAAATTTAAATAAGACAAGATATAAATTGATCTTCGGCACACCGAAGACTTGATGCCCTCGCAAGGCCTTGTATTGTGAAAACAATTGTGATACCTCTTAAATATAGTGATCCGACCCGAACTTTTGGGCATTTGCAACAAATAAGGGAATACAAGAAAAGAAAGTTTTATCAGGATAGTTTGAGGGCCTAGTTGGCGTAGAAACATATGGACAAAGGGACAGGACAGATGGCTTTTCGACTTACCTCGTCCTCATGATCAACAGTTTATTAGGTCTGCCACATCTCCATGAATGTGTTACACCTTTCTTGACTAAATTATAATAACCTTTTGCAGGGTATGGAGACATACTATTATTGCAAATTAAAATGCGTTCAAGCATACTAAAAGCATTATTATAAAAATCATTATTATTTGGGAGTGCAGATGTATTAAAAAATTTTTAATTAAATTGATATCTTGACATACATATAAGAAGATGTTTAGCTAATTACCGAATATTCAATCCAACAATATATGGCTCTGTGAGAAGCAAAGATCGAAATATTTTCTGTTTGACTATATGAAAAGCGACTCGGAATGGTAAAATCAAGATACTCTACTGCCGGTCGATATAAATATCTGCTTTAAGTGTAAGAACAGAAGTCGTCGCATCTCCCAGCTACCAGCAACCAGTTTGAGGTAAGTGGTTGGTAGGCTGCCCGGCAGAGTAAGTGGCAGAGACTGAAAAGAGATTGGCATAGTGGGGTGTGACCCTCTTGGTTTGCATGCCAGCAGTAAATAAAAGGCAAACACACGCACAAAATGGTGAACAGCCACAGTAACAACAAGCAAGAGCGCTACCAACAAGTGTGCTCGATTGTTAGATACTCAGTAACCGTGTCTTTGCAGCCGCATGATTGAATATCAACAACAATCACATTAATTGAAGTACAATATTAATCGCTTAAATTCAAATGTGGTGACAACACTGTCTTTAGACCACGTGCTTTAATAAAATACAGGGGTCTATTAAAATCGTCACAAATAAAAAAGTGCGTAAGAGGCAGAAGGAGGCATGACAGATGAAGTATATATCTATATTCTTTACCAGCATAAACAGCCGAGTTAAAAAAGTCATTTTCATCTGTATCTGTAATATCAGAGACTATAAGAGCCAGAGATACCAAACTTGGCATGTAGGTTCCTCTATGTATATTGTAAGCAGATCAAGATTGTTTTAGAATTCGATTACGCCTCCTTTAACGCTTCCAATATCGAAGGACAATTTAAGATCAAGTTTGTCTTCGAGTTTGACGTCGCCCTCTTTAACGCCCCACAAAATCGAAATCTAAAATGTCAAAAATTAGTAAGAATAATTTTGGCCCTTTTGCCACTTGGTTGGCTCAAAGAAATCCTGAGGGTGCGGAATGTTCTGCACTAGGACATATTGAACCATTTAAACAATATTCAGCTGAGTTTAAAAATTTTTAATCTCGTAAGAATCGATTTTCACTGTTCAATCGTTGTACCAGACATCATTTTGGAATTCACCTCAAAACCAAATATTTTAACTTAAATTAGCTTATGATGTGTCATTAAGGATAGAAGAAACTGCGACATTAAAATCCAATTGGATTTTGGAGTCACTCCAAGTGCCTGCACGAAATAAGCGGGGACATAAAACATGTCAAGAGAATAAGTTTTTCTTAGATTTAAGGGCTATTTACAGAAATAGAATAACAGTAAAATAAAATAAATAGTAAATAAACTGATCAAGGAAGACCTCTGAAATGGACTGCATTTAAATGTTGTTGATATCTTTAAAAGTCTAGCAGTTATTCGATCTTAAAGTTTGATTATACCCTTGCACAAATTAAGCTGGAAACCATTGTATATTGTTTGAAGATAAGTAGTAAGAATTAATATCAAATAATGTGTAGAAAACCTTCATTAGCTAACAGCTTTAATAGTATTACCACCAAAACCAATATTCTCTCCTGGTCTATTCAAGGGTTGAGAAACACATTCTGACAGATTATCTATTAAATACACTGAGAGGATTTAAAATAATAATATTCAAGGCAAATAAGATGAAGTAGCTCTGCTCTCATTTATTGAAAACTAGGTGAAATATTAGGGTATGACACCCTAGTCTTGAAGCCAATGGTAGTACCTACATTTTAATGCGAATTTGCAATACTGTGATTGAATTGATGGCTCAATACATGCAGTATTGAAAATTTAAGCATTATCTGAAAATGTATATTTTTTTATATTTTATCGACGCACTTATTTAAATTTTTAATCCGAATGCATGTGAAAACGAATTTTATGAATGTGTGTATGTATGAAGTGTGGCTACAGTCGAGTGTACGAAAATAGCCCGCATAAATTCATTTTTGCACGTATCATGAATTGCACTTGTTGTCGTTTTCCCACTTCTCTTATCAGCAGAAATGCAGATTTACCGTTTTGTTTGCTCTTATCATATTTTTGTTGTTAGTAAAGCAGTTTAAACCATGTGTCTTGCGAATCGAAGCAGATTTTGTCAGTTGAATGAGAAAAATATTTGCATGAATTAAAAGTAGTGTTGTGTGTCTGATCGGGAGAGACTGTTCATCACTTATCTTTTTTGGGTGGCTTGGTATTAGCAGATCGACGGTGATCGCAGCTCAAAAGAGATGAAATGTGACTTCCAAACCGCAAGTCAAAAGTCGCAAAAATATATTGACGGATCCAGATA
The DNA here is from genome assembly GCA_037043495.1 of Drosophila recens. NCBI lineage: Eukaryota > Metazoa > Arthropoda > Insecta > Diptera > Drosophilidae > Drosophila > Drosophila recens. Next base: position 168,210 of record JBAMBJ010000777.1, read on the forward strand.
CTCGACTAATTTTATTATGTCCGAAATTAGAAGAAGCAACCTGATATTTAAAACCAAAAGGTGTTTTTCTAGCAATTAAGAAAAATGTTAGCGAATAGACTACCAGGAGAGTGCACCACTTCAAGGCAGCACAAAAATTGGACCATTAATGATTGGAAACGATTTTAAACCGTTTTCAGTCAGATGCAAAGCAATACTGCTAGAGTAGACCCGGGTGTCTTTACATGGGGGCATGTTGGCCCTCTGCATTTAATAGATGGTATCATGCGAAAAAAAAGACTTTCTATGTATTTTGCAAGCTCATATTCCCAATTTTATGAAGAAAAGATTTTGTTTTTCAACAATATGGGGATCCGAAGCAAACAGCGAAAATTGTTAAGGAATGGATTGGAAAACAAAATTTTAAATTGATGGAGTGGTCAGCGCAAAGTACGAACCCCAATCCGACTGGAAAATTTGTTCAATCGTGAAAAGACGGCTCGGGCAGTATAAAGCAGCCTCAACAAACATGGGCAACCTTTGAGATCGTGTAAAAGCGGAATGGAATCGAATTCCAAAAGATGTTACTGAAAATTTGCCAGACAGCACTTACATGCACTCACTTTTGCTCGTCACTGAACATAAATGTACAAAAACAACAGCACCGGCAACATCGCAGTCGTTCGGCACGCCGAAGGTCTGATGTCCTTGTATCAAACAGTACGCTGCACTAAATTTTCATCTAATTAATTCTATCGCAGCTATAAAATATGGTCGGCCGAATTCAACCAAAATTGTTCAGAGTGTATAAAGCAAAAGAGAATTATCAGACTAGGATCTCTTTAAAATGCATTTCCGTCGAAATATTGAACATGTCTGTAGATTACATAGTTTGAAAACTATGGGGTGTATATTTTAGCGAGACTGCGATTTTCCGCTTAGTTAGCTGTTTTTTAAAATTGTCGCAAAGCATAGGTTTATTAACATGAGACAATTTCCATAACAATAACTTTAATTCCGATATCTTAAAGATGTGAAACATTAAAAGAAAAACCTTTTTTTAATTTTAATTAAAAATGTTAAGTAATTAAATATTTTATTGGCATTGAAAAAGTTTGATGAAATCTGTATTTAATTGGCATTATAACTTAAATTTTGGAAAAGAAAAATTTTACAAATCTGTTACTTTAAAATTTTGGAAAATGTAAAATTTGAAACATTGTTTAGAAATTGTAAGAAAAAAATGTAAATTTTAATTGCTTACATTTTTATAAATTTCTAAAAATAATTAAAGCAGTTTTAATATTATAATTTTTTTAGCGTTATTCTTAACCTTTTTAAAAATAAATTAATTTTTCTTTTAACATTTTTCAAAATTTCAAATGTCATTTCATTAGCACTTCTTACTTAAGTACTAACAAAATGACAAATGCTACTCTCGGCGCTCACCTACCCACGGCTTGCTTCGCGCACGGGTATGTGCGGCTGCAGTCGAGTGTACTCGACTTTATGATACCCAGAACCCAGACATTCCGTTAGCCTAATACGTATTTTCCCGCCGTTGGGCACTCCGAAGGTTTGATGCCCCTGCATTGAACTGTATTACATGTATTTGATATAGTGTACCGATTTGAACCAAATTCGATCATAATGTATAGGATAATAAAAAATTCCCAATCTGTAAATTTGGTTGGATATAATTTGCATACTAAATGTCAACTTTCGACCAATCCTTCCTATGGCAGCTATACGATATAGTTGCTCGATTTTAACTAAATTTAGTCAGAATGCTGTTAAATACATTTAAACAGACCGTTATATTCATTTTTGCCCATTTTTAAGGGGCACAGGTTATCAATAGTTAGCTGGACCCGTCTCTGATCTTTATCTACGTATATTATATCTTCCTTACAAAATTGGATACCGTCAAGAGTCAAGAATACATCAAAGGTACAAAATTGTTTCTCCTGCCTGTTACGTACCTTGTCACTTCTTTATAATACTCCTGTACTCTTTGGGTACTGAGTGCAAAGCCACACAAGCAAAAGCAATGCAAGAGCTATGGCGGCCATTGGGCTGGCTTCGACTTCGACCGCGCAATGGCGACGGCTGCAATTTGCGGGCTTGCTTAGGCCTGGGCTTGGTTTAGCCAAGTCGCCAAGCCGCCGTCATCGGGGTGGCGTTACTTGCTTGCGTGCAAAGTGGCAATCAGTCACGTTGAAGGCGTTGTCCATTGTTTGCCCGCGTCGTGGGGTCGGCTTCGGCTCCTCTCCAATCGCAGAACTCTGCTCGCTGTTGCGTTTCAGCTTTTGCTTAGCTGACTCTCTCTCTCTCACTCACTCTTCTTTGTTGTTTGTCTATCTTAGGTTCTAACTCTCTGTTGCTCTTTCTTCAATTCTCTGTTCACCGACTGTTGCCATTTTAACGTAGGCAACCTGGCTAAAATGCGTCATATCGAGAAAAGTGCTTTGGCAAACAAATAAAAAACAACAGTTCATAATAATAAGCTCAATTACAGCTTTTCTCAGGAATAGAGGCATATTTTGCTGAAATGACGGTTTCATTTGAACTTTTTTCTTTTTTTTTTGCATTGGGAACTTATTTGCATATTTAGAATATAGGAAAAATATGCATAAAGCTAGCCAACTAACCAGTAGCTTTGCTTGCTTGTTGATGAAGCGTTATTAAGTATATTAGTCAGGAATACTATTAGTATTGTTTTTACTGTCCACAACACCTAGAGGCAGTAGATTTGTTATATTTTATTGGCGGGATCACGGCAAATGCTTATTTCTTATTTCTTTTATGTATGTATATGTATGTATTTATTTGAAGATTAAATGTGAAGATGAAATTAAGTAAAATATGAAAAGATCTACATACGCCTTAGCCTTATTCTTAAAGTTCTCTGCTAGAGTCTCACTTTTTAAATTTTTTCTTGAATATAGCCTTTAGAATTTTTCTCTAATTCTCTTCTAATTATAGCCTATTTTTTTCGTTTACAATGGGCACAGGTTATAAAAGTGTTCTTATACACCTGCTACGGAAAAACGCAATAAAAGAAAGCTTGGGAATATACAAAAGTGTTCTCCCTTTCATTATATAATAATATAACAAAATAATAAGCAAATACAGCATGCGAACATTAAACTAAACAAATTCAACAAATGTCAACTCTATTAATTCACAATTTGTGATATTCGTTGAGTTTAAAAAGTTTATTTTCAATTGATTAATTCCTATGGCAGCCATATACATATGTATATAGTGACGTCTTTTTACGCCTTTTTAAATTTTTAAACATCGTCATTGATTCAAAATATATTATTTTTGCAGCCCAAAATGATTAAAACGGCCCCAGTGTGTGCCGTTTTTTGTGTGAAAATTGCAGTCTTCTAGGTCTCAACGTTTGGGCTGCACAATGATCAGTCAGTCAATATTTCCGTCAGTCTAGACAAAGAGTTTTACATTATACTATAGATATAGATATATAGATTTCAACAAAGGCGCAAAAATAAATTTCTACACATAAGTAAGTTTTAATATCGATATTGTGTTCAGTCGTGCTTTGCTACGCTCCGTCAACTTAATATTTGCTTTTGTTTTTATTACTTCTCTCTCTACTTTTCTATCTCGCTTAAGTGCATTGTTTTTGTTTAGACATCTAACAGCTGTTAATAGCTCCCCCGCTCTCAGTGCTGTTCATCTACACTTTCATTTAACAACGTCTTAAGCATTGCAAACGCCCCACTTGGAATTAAAGCATGTGGTGAACAAACTCTACACAGCCGACAGATAACTTCAGATTTAGGGATGGCATCCCTGAAGTTGCAACTTTTCAGGGGCGCGCTCAGTTATCAAAATTGTTCGCCTCGTTGCGTGGAATACCTTGGGCCAATGCAGCTAAGAGCTCACGCGTTTGCTTGGCTGTTCAAAACGCTGCTCAGAAACGTCCGCTTCAAGGTGGAAGTTCCCTGCAGCCAAGTCAGCTATAGTTCTGCTTTTTTGTATTAACTTATTGCAGTGCACAAAAACCAGGGCTTTAGCGATTTCCCGATGAACTAGCGATTTTTGAAAGAGTCGTAGAACAAGAGTTTCTAGATTTTTGATCGGGCACAAGTCCTTATTTAAACTTTTAAGCTATATTAACGATTTGACACAAAAAAAACAAAACGACAGATACACAGACTGACTTTTCATTGACCTAAAATTAATTATCATTCGATGATCGATGTGTCATTCGACGCGTATTTTTAAAAGGAATAGTAAAATATTGATAAATAAATATTGATAATAAAGTTCCAGAAAAAATGGCTGAGAAATTAAAAAAAAAAAACAGAAACAAAAGAAAAATTACAACTCGGTATATCGCGAAAAGTCAAGCTAATAGAAAATATCCAAGTGCAGATTGGATTCAGCGTTCCAAATAACTTTATAAACAAAATCTAGTTCATAATCAACCAAAACTTGTTCCCTTGTGTAGTTTACGAAAATCATATAAATGAAAACCTTTTGATAAGTTGTATTTACATTATAATATAATAACTTTACATTTTTATAGTAACTATTATATTTGTGCACTGATTGCCATGAAAAAAAGCTCTGTTGCTAATCAACAAATACCTTATAACTAACGCACCCTAACTATGTATTTTATGAATTTTTTACTCATTTTTGAAGTGATCACACTTTTCAACTGTTTGTTCTATGGTTTTTTAAAACAAATTAACGACCGCAAGATAAAAGTTTTAAATAAAACTGTGTTGTAAAGTTGCCAAAACAGCTCACAATAAAATTTCTCCAAAAATAAACAGAGTTAATAATAATAAATAATTATAACAGGTTAGCTGGTAAAACAAATTTGACGAATCGTTCTGGGCTAGTTAATACACGGAAAACGCAGAGAGAAAAGAGTTGAGAAGGGCGTTGAAAGTCAAATGGTTCAACTATTAAGAAAGAGAAGGCAACTTGGACACAAGCATTACAATTCGATGGCGCTAGAAAAGACCACCACAGTATTGGCAGCAACAAAATGGCGCGCAAGTTTTCCACAAAATAAATTAAAGCAGGAGAGAGCCCAACATGGCCTCGATTGGGAGTTGACGTACAAGTTAGAGCTTCGACTCCTTTTGCGCTTTAAGTGGAGTAACTGCTACCGGTTTTTGCGGTTCGTTTCGGACCAGTTTACATAGCCAGTTTTTGTATCCAAGCACCTAACACATCCCTCAACTTTAGCAAATTCGTTAGCCATTTTAATGGCCGTCATCGTCATTGTCGAATGGAGTGTTCAGCCAACTGCAATTATGGTGCTCTGTATATTTTTTCTCTGCTGTTTTGTTTCTTTTTTTTTTTGTTTTTCCTTCAGCGCAACAATTTGCTTTCTGTGCATCAAATCGATTTAATGAGTGCGGTCCTATTAACTTTTTTGCTCTGCTCACTGCCGTCGTCAGGGTTTCCGGTTTTTCTTCAACGGCAACTTATTGTTTCAGTACTTTTTATTGTTACTACTAATAATTGGGTAAGACGGCGCGCCGTCGTCTCTGGCGTCTGAATTTTAAAATTAACTTCACTTTAACTTAACTTTTATAAGCGCGTTTTTGGTGTTTCACAAAAATGCTAATGACTTACCTGCAAATTTTCTTGCTCACCAACACTGACTCGGACTCGAACTGAAAAGTGCATAGCTGCTTTTTTTGTACCCTGAGTGAATGACTCCATAATGTACAAATATATATTTTTCAATCAACAGCCGATTCTATTAAGCCGTGTTAATAAATGTTCTGTACAGAAGTATTTTAAAAATGATATACTGGTATATTATTTTATAGATACATAATTATATTTATAATAAATATATAAACATCAATAGTACATTAATATAACAGGGCTCTTAACATTGAAATAACAAACAAAAAACCCAAGTACCTGCTGCATTCTGATCATAATATTATGATGCCGGCCAGCTCCGGGTAGCTGATTCTGTTTGTATTTTAATCTCTTATTGTTAACAATCAATAATAAGAAATATTAACATCGGAATGGATCGGCATACACAACTAAGGGAAAGTACAAACAGAAATCGAAAAATACTTACAAAAGGTCATTTAAGTTATTCATTTTTTTGTAGACGATAATATACCACAAAATACCAAAAAGTAATGAAAATTTTAAAACATAGTTAATACTTTTTCGAATAATATCCATTTTTTTTTTAAATTATTGGAACTTTTATTTGATAATTTTTTTACTTTTAAATAAAGACTTCACTTTAATACAAAACACAAAGCACTGAATTGCGTAGCACTTGGACTAACTTTAAGTGAATTTTTCACAAATGTGAACAGTACCTCTAAAATAAAAAAAACGTTTGTTTCAAAAAGATAGTAAATTTATGAGATGACCGACATGCTTGAAAGTGTAAAGTTTTGATTTAGGTTTTTTATTTTTGGCGTATGGGAGCGATCACTATGCAATCTGACATTTCAGATTGTCGTGTGTAGAGGGGAGTGGAAATGACTGATATGGCTATATAAACTCGGTTGTTGACGCAATTCAAAAATATACATAGATTACGCCTGCTTCTGCCTCTTGTCCACTTTCCTCTTTTGACAAACTTAATGCACCTTTTGACAGCAAGTGATGAAGAAGAATGTAGTATACGTAATACACATACTATTTAAAACGAGTAGCTTTATACACTAACTCTAATACGTTTAACCAATAAGAAATCTAAGAGAGCAGAGACCTGTATTTAATTTCCGACTCATCGATCCGATTTAAGCCAAATTGAGTCCGACATATGTTTTTCCTACAGCAAAAAAAATTGACCTTTGCCACGTACTGATTAATATAAATATATATATACTTATGTGGTTTGTCACGCCTCCTTTAGTGTGTTAGACATTTCGTGACCACATTTTTTACCCTCTGCAAACGTATGAAAATAAGAATGACAAACATCTAAAATATCCAAAGCCGTCATGCAAATTGCAGATCCACCCGAGTCTCCAGTTCTCGTTCCGGATGCTTTCATTTTTCTCGCATCTGCCACCAAATTACATGTTTCAAGGAACAAACCAAATGAATAAATTACAATAGAAAGCCAACTGTGAAATATTACAGGAGCAACAGAGGGCTCCTAAAAAGTAAAAAGAAATAACTAATGCCCGAAAGACACCGAACCGTCAAGAAGTTGCCGCTGACGCGGGAGAAAGAAGTGATGCAAGAGAATTGAATAAATAAGGTGCGACAAACTAGAATTTTTTAAGTAAGTACATACAATTAAACGTAGGCTAGGGTCATCATGCTTAGGATCGAAGTATGCGTAAAATAAAAGGTGGGCGTTGCCCTTATGACTCCCTATTCCCGAGGCTGAAATGGAAATCGTAATAAGCGCAATAATAGTAATAAAAAAAAACTATATGGAGAAAATAAAATAAAAAATACAAGGGCGCTCCGCCCCTTGCTCGCTTTGCTCGCCTTGTTTCTGCTAAAGTGGAGTGTACTCAATTCGATAAGCACAGGGTATCAAAATAATATAAGATATCATGAATTTTGCGTAGAAATATTAGCTGAAATTACCCCTGAGGTTGTAGTTTTCTCGGACTGCTACTGCACTATGAAAAAAGTAGGTTTGGTTTAGCATAAAGTCTTAAGATTCAAGTATCAAATATCCCACAGATTTGGTTTGAATTTGACGACTATATAGTAAAGAGGCATCAAAAAATACGAATTGAGTTTTTCTTTGTTAAGCTGAAAATTTGTCCATAATAAAGAGTTTTTTTTGTTAAGCTGAAAAGTTTTCCGTAATAAAAAGTCGTCGCTTTAAATTGACTTTGTGCCACAAAAAATTGATTGATATCTATTTTAAAGAGCAATGTCCATGTACAGTTTCCTTATCTTCTGTAGTTTTATGCCCCTCTTCCTATTGGAGTTATATTTATTTTCGGCTACCGGGCCGGTACTTTAGTAAGAATTTGAGCTATGTCATTTACCTTGAACCGTTCACAGATGTTTGCCTAGCGCTTCAGGGGGCGAAAATGAAAAGAGTGCTAAGAAGTGCCATACACTCAAAATCTAAGCTAAAATTTGGACAAAACAGTCATATGTAAAGTATCGACAGCAAAGTCAATTTATCATTGTCCGTCTGTCCGTTCGTCCGTTTGTTCGAACGTGTCGATCTCAGAGACTATACGAGCTAGAAACTTATGGATACCATACGCAGATCAAGTTGTTTTCCAATGTGGGATGCCACGCTCTCTTTATATAGCGACCATAGGAACGATCGGTTGAATTTTTTTTTTTTTTTTTTTATTTATGAGGGTATCCTACAGTCGAGTACACCCACCGCACCTTACCACGAGCGAAGCGATCATGGGTGGAGCCCCCTTGTTGCATATTGGTTTGATAATTTTCGGCATTAAATTGACTTTTATTGCGCTTAATTATCGCAGAGCGGCCAGTAACGGGGCCAAGCAGAGCAAGAAGCGATTGGTCAATGGCGGTTGTTCCACATTTGGCCCGCCCGCATGGACCCCGAGCACAGGGAGCGTTTGTGGCTCATAAATTTCTATATTTCCATATGACTGTAATTGCTGTGTTTCATTGGCATTGCTCCCGCTTTTAATTTACCAAATTAGCAACAAGTCTGAGCCGTAAGTAGTCTATTCCCGTAACCACGTTCGTTTTCTATTATGCATTCGTCCTCTGGTTATAGTCATTATTAGTATTTGTATGTATTATTCGAAAGCATTATGTATGCGTTAATTTTATGTTATGCGACGGGGCGTGGCGTGCCCAGGCAGGTGGAATGAATATGTATATGCATATACTTAGACCCTGAGTATTTATGCTCTGTACACTCAGAAAAATATGAATGAACGATTCGCTTTACAAAAAAAGTTCTAAAATGAATTCCGGTTTGTTCTCCAATCGGTTTTTTATGTTGAGGAGCGAATCGCTTTAAAAAACTTAAAAATTAAGAAAAATATATACTAAATTAAGAATGGTTCGTTTTGAAACATAAACAAACTAAGTCCTGATCAAAAAAATCTTAATATAAGTTAGACACTCAGACTCGACTCACAAAAGAAATTCGTCAAATCATGATTGAAGGTCTTTAATTGTTATATTAATTTTGCGTTTGCTTGCTTTAAATTCCCAGTTGACTCTTGTTAGTCTGCTGCGAGGAGCAGCGCGACGGGCACTAAGAAATTGAACAACTACTCTTGGACTTCAATTAAGAATTTTCGGTGTCACAAGCTTAAGGATCCTAAAAATTCTGGATCCAAGTACGAAATTCTAGATTTAAGAGCGGTCTTAAAGTTCTTACTATCAAGAGCGTTCGGATAAGTCCGGCACGTTTAAGGATTGTTTTAAGAATATTGTTTGCCCGCTACAATCCGATATTAGGCGTAATTAACGAATTAACGTAATAAAGTTTAAGAAAAAATTGTTCATTTTTTATGCTGCAAACTAACAAAGTTGTATACCATATTAAGTGCTTTTTTTTTTTGGTTTTATTTATCATTAAACACTTTTATGCTCAAAATAAGTTATAAACATTCTTTATTTATTTTTGTATTGTATTTTTAATAAATATTAAAAGCATTATGCAATATTTACATCACGATACCTAATAAAATTATAAAAATCATCAGCGTGGGTATTCCATACTCAGTTAGTGCTCTTTTTTGCCTTATTTAAAATGTTGAACGGTATTTTATTCGTTCAAGAACGATGCGCACTTGAAAAACAAAAATTAAGGACATAAGGACCGAGACGCACCTACGGTGGCTCACAGTTATTTCAACCAGCACAAAAAGCAACTTTACTCAAAAGCTACGATTACAACTCTAATAAAAATCTTGAAAAATAGTATTTACAGAAAACTAATGTTATATCAATTCATAATTTGAAAATATTGAAAATATTCGAAAATATTTGAGTTTTTGTAAAAGTCCACTTTTTGAACTTTTACCCTCGATTTTTTACAAAAAATGTTGGGATGCAAAAAATTAGTTCATAGAATTTAAATAGTGTCTGCAAAAAATATTTTTGCTAGTATTTATTAGAATTTTTTGAAAACCCTAAAAATGATCATTTTTGGCACTTTTTGGCTGAAAATGAGGAAAAATGGGTAAAAATGGTCATTTTTAGGATTTTCAAAAATTTTAATAAATACTAGCAAAAATTATTTGAAATTTTTTTTGCAGACACTACTTAAATTCTATGAACTAATTTTTTGCATCCCAACATTTTTTGTAAAAAATCGAGGGTAAAAGTTCAAAAAGTGGACTTTTACGAAAACTCAAATATTTTCGAATATTTTCAATATTTTCAAATTATGAGTTGATATAACATTAGTTTTCTGTAAATACTATTTTTCAAGATTTTTTTTTAGTTAGTTGTAATCGTAGCTTTTGAGTAAAGTTGCTTTTTGTGCTGGTTAAAATAAGCTGTGAGCCACTGTATTTCAATGTCCATTTTAAAAGCATGCGAAACCAAATTTAAGTTAGTCATTATTTTTGTATTTTAGTTTAAAGTCTCCAAACGACATTCGAAAAGAAGTTCGCACGCAATAAAAACAAAAATTTAAAATTAATAAATATATATATATTTTAATTACAAAATAAATTAAAATTAAGAACTCTGGGGAATCTAAAATTAAAAGGAAAATGATTGGCCCAACATTTGTTGTTAGGATTGGGGAAAACCCAGAAAAAAAAACAATCAGACCAAAATGATATTAAAAAGTAGTTTGTTGGTTAGACTAGTTAAACATGATAATATAGTGAGCGGAGAACACTCGAAACTAACCGTACGGTACAGACTATTATAATCTGCACACAGAATACGAAGGGGTTCGTGCAATTCCCAGCCAGTGGAGAAATGTTAAAGATATAAGGGATTAAAGTTTCGAGTTACTCTAGGAAATACGTTGAAGGTTATTTCAGCCAACAAATTAGCCGAGTCTATATGACCCTGCAGTAATTTGTGGATGAACATTACTCCAAGTAAAATTCTACGGTTAGTAAGAGAGGGAAGATTGAGTAAGAAAAGTCTACTAGAATATGAAGGCAACTGAATTTCCGAGTTCCAGCTTAAGCCACGTAAAGCAAATACTCGTACATATACAGTTTGTCAAGTAATTGTTTGCAAAGCCTTAAAAATGTAATATTTCGACTTTAAATAAGAAAATAATAGCTTATTATATATATTTGGAAAGGTCATTTAATTTTCGTTCAAATGATGCAAAAATTTCCTTAACCCATTAAGTACCCATTAAAATATTCGAATTTTAAAAAAGGTCTACTTTTTCAACTTTTTTCCTCGATTTTTTCCAAAAAATGTTGGGATGCAAAAAAATTCTGGAAACAATTCTAAGAGTAACTGCAAAAAAAAATTTTCAAAAATATTTTTGCTAGTATTTTTTAGAATTTTTTGAAAACTGAAAAAAAGGCACTTTTTGCATGAAAATGAGGAAAAATGGGTTAAAATGGTCATTTTTAGGATTTTCAAACAATTTTAAAAAATACTAGCAAAAATATTTTTGAAAATTTTTTTTTGCAGTTACTCTTAGAATTGTTTCCAGAATTTTTTTGCATCCCAACATTTTTTGGAAAAAATCGAGGAAAAAAGTTGAAAAAGTAGACCTTTTTTAAAATTCGAATATTTTAATGGGTACTTAATGGGTTAAGGAAATTTTTGCATCATTTGAACGAAAATTAAATGACCTTTCCAAATATATATAATAAGCTATTATTTTCTTATTTAAAGTCGAAATATTACATTTTTAAGGCTTTGCAAACAATTACTTGACAAACTGTATATATGCATTATATGAGAAAGTTTAAAAAACTTTTCCCAGCAATTTTTTTTCAAGATACGCAGAGTTTAACGTCTTTTTTATAATTTTTACTATGCAGGCCCAAATAATAGGAATAATGTGTTTCCTTATTAATTTGTTTATTTTAATTTCAAATCTTGTGTTTGTTTGTTTTATCGATAATAAAGCATCACAATCAATTTTCAGTCATCACAATCATTTCTGATTTTCTGTTGTCGATTTGTGCAGGTGAATGCGGCCAATATTTTAGATGGAAAGAAAATCGTGTTTTTTCCATTCTCAACATGATGCCAAACGCGTCAACAAAATTCGACTGTCAAAACAAAACAAATGATCGTATCGAGCTTAAATTTCACATGAATGCCTTAATATGAATGGACGAGAAGGCACCACAATCTTTTTGGCGATTGCAGCGCATTCTGCTGTCAAGGAGGTTACTTTTCACTTAATCTAGTAACATAACCCCATAAAGTACATAAGTATATACATATATTCTTGATCAGCATGAACAGCCAAGCTGGTTTAGCCCTGTCCAAACGCCTATCTATGAGCTTGAACTTGCTGATCTCTGAGACAATAACAGCCCTCTAGCTCTTAAAATTTGGTATGCAGTGTCCTAGGCGCAGATCAAGTTTGTTTTTAAATTTGGATTGGAGCATTATATCGTAGAGCTGCCATAGGAAGATTCAATAAATGCAACTTATTTCTGCCGCGGCCCTTAGGCTTTTCGGCTTGTTGCCTCAATTATTAAAAATGTAGCAAACAATGCGCTCCCCCAAAAAAAAAAATTGTCTAATTTTAAATTCATATTTTATTGCCCCTAATAACATTTATTAGTTGGGTTTTTTTCAGCTGCTGTGCCAAAAAACTCAAATGCTCTATGACATTCGTGGGCAAGATATTTTGAATCGGGACTCAGTAGAACCTGATGGCATGTGATGAACAACATACACACAGCCTTCAGCCGGAAAAATGCAGGGGTAAAGCTAAAGGCCAAAGTCTACTAAGGCTTCAGGGCGAGACACCTGAAATTTTTGAAAAAATTTTCTATCGTTTCGTTTCACTTTTTATATTTTTCTATATTGTTTAAATAATTCGTAATAAATTTAATATATTGTGTAACTGATTTTATTGATTAACAATTTTAAAATATGGAAAAATGTTGTTTTATTATTAAATATTATTTTCGTGGCGGCTATCGAAAAATGCAAAGGGCTGGCAATGCTATTATCGGCTGTCGAAGACATTGCAGCCCTTCTTTTGTGTATTTCGTCAGTGTAAAAATAAGGTAAGTTTTAACTATAATTCAATGAATAAATGTTTATTTTCATTATTGATATAGCCTAATAGCCAGCTCAAATTGTCCGATGATAAGGAACATAGCTGATGCAAGCATGTCCAGGAGTACGTAGATGATGAAAGTGACGACGACGATAATGATGATAAAAAGCTAGTCCTACAAACAACTCTCCTGCAGTGAATTAAATTAAGGGGATACAACCACCCTAAAACGATAAAAATTTAATAATTTTCTATTTAAATATTTATCGAACCTGTCACAGCAGGTGTGTTGCAGATGTTTTGAGAGATTTTTTGCATCATATCTTTTCCAAATTGCAAAAAAAAGTCGGCAGTGCATTAGACTATAAAATGCCTTCCAAGAGCACGATTCTCTGCAGTTTGAAAATAGAAAGGCAGTCTGGTTCGGGAAGATAATCGACAATTATGACTGGAAAGAGCGATAAAAAGCTCAAGACTGCTGTTGGCACCGGACCCGTGCCATTGTGTGCTTGCTCAAATTCCTAGCAGTCCACCACCGAAAATAACAAAACAATTTGTGGTGGGTTGGCGAAAAATCCTTATTTTAACAATTCAATATATAAAGCTTCACAATTAATTGCATGTTCTTACTTACATTCGTGTTTCGCGCACACTTCGATCCCAATTTACAAAATTTGCCTCCGCTTGGGCGAAAGTACAAAATTTAACTAACTTAAAGAGGAAGAAAAATGTGTAGCTGCACGCGGTGATCATTCGCATGTGAGTGCCAGCGGGACGGATATATGATTCTAAACGGTAAACTTTCAGTAGGCAGTAAGGAATTGCTGATAATAAATGCCCAGTAGAAAATTTGACGCTAGAAATTTTAGTTCGCCCGCCAACAACTGCTTTTAACAATAAAGATGGGATAGGCTGAAGCGACCCGAGAATTCGGATGCTCACAGCAACATATCTGCAAAATATTAAAATCATTAAATATCAAAGCCAGAAAGAAGCAGCGGTCACCAGATTACACTGAGACGCAAATCCAACTAGTATGACCGCAATGCAGGTGGATGTGCAAAAATTACAAAGAATAATCATTCATTTTAGATGATGAGAGCTATTTTTCACTTGGCTCTCCGCAAATGCCAGGAAATTATGTCACATATTCAAGAAAAAGTTTGTGCGAAAAGTAATGCTTAACATTGCTGTTTCCGACGAAGGAATTTCCGAGTCTTACTTCAAGCCAATTGGACTGGCCATAAATCAGTTCATTTATCAAAAATGTTGAGCTCTGCGAAATACAATCTGACTATCATCTTCTTAGAGTTAAACAGTCTGGAAATGAATTTTGGAGGAAAGTGCCAGAAGAAAAATATTCAGTTTTAGTATCTTTGATGCGTATGTAAGCCAATTGAAGATGGTTTTGGTGAGCTTAAAAGTTTACTGTTGAGGAATGGCTCGAAAGCCCAAAATGTGATGCAGTTGACGCGTCTTATCCAAAAGTGTCTCAAAGAAATTGACCCAAAGGTCCTACAACGTGCATGCTCGAGCGTCTGCACAGAACTGCGTAGTGTGGCCGACAAAGGACATTAAATAAAATAATACCCAAATTATTACTACTTTTATAAAAAAAAAAAATAAACTCAATAAGTACTAACCGAAACTATATTTTGGTAGATTTTTGAAATAAATCCTGAACTTCAGCTGAGAGTCACATATGATTAATCGTGCCATCAGAAGTTGTGACCCGTTATGAGTTCCAACAGTTTTACTTTGAATTTATAATTTTATACCCTGTATCCGGTTTGACAAAAAAAGGGGTATAATGGTATATTTGTATTCATTTAAAAGGCGAAAGGAGGCATGGTAGACACAATAAAGTATATATTTTATTGAACAGTAGCAGTAGAGACCAGAGAGCAGTAGAGACTATGTAGGTTTCTAGGTAATAGACGCAATTCAAGCTTGTATTTAAATTATTTTTTTGTTATTATTATATTTTTGTACTATATATATCTAAAACATAAATAAAATTTGAGTTATTCTTTTCAAGATTAAAATCTCACACTCGATCTTACACATTCGTTAATATATTTTTGTTTTTTTTTCGGAGTTACTTCTTGCTACGTAAATATAATTCCAATTTCGAAAAACCAAATAGACCCTTTGTACTTTTTACATACAGACGATAAAACTCGTGAAAAAGCACTTTGTGGCTTGTGGACAGAAGCGTTAAATTGATAAGAAGTAGCGAGGACAGCACTCAAAACAGCAGTTGGTCTGTTTATTATCCTTGAAGTACTTTTGTGGTTGCCTCAAGGTAGACAAATGGATTTTTAAATATTTTCAAACCGCAATATCAAACAGATCGAACAAGCGTGTAATTACTATGTATGAACAATCTTCTTAGCATGCATAGGGACACGATCCCCACACACTCAAACCCACATTGTACGTACATCAAGATGCGAGCTCTCACGCATAACGGCGCTTTTAATTTGGGCCATCAATTTGCTATAGGAATCAATAAAAACAGGTCAAATGACCAAATCGTTTGAACGCTAAGTTATGAACTCTCTCTTTAGTCTTTCCCTCTCCTTCGCTGTTCCGATCTGCATCATTTGGGAATCTGGTTGCGTTTCAATAAGCAATAAAGCTTTCGATCGGTCTTCTAATTATTTGTAATTACCGATTATTGTGAGCTTCTCACTAGCCCGGCAAATTGCGTGTACGTGCGTCTGCATTGTGACCTTGACAGTTATGCTGCACCGTTGCTGGTACCGCTGGCAGAAGCAAACTTACGAACATACACATGTGCCAATTTGTTGAATATTCCTGCAGTTCACACACTTCTTCTATGATTTACACGCACTTTACATATACATACATACATGCATATGTGTTAATGTGTATGTATCTTATTGAAAGTCATTCAACTGACCTTTGATATTTACGTACTTATAAATATTAGAACAAATTATATTTGATTAGTGTTCATTTTTGATCTTTCATTGCTTAAGCTTATTTCATTAATAAGTTTTACAATAAATAAGTACAATGGTAAATAAACTACTCCAAAAATTAGGAACATTTTATGAATGTGCATTTTGCCGAGCATTAATTACAGCTAAAATTAAAAAAAAATTCAAATTAGCAAAATGTTGTCCAAATACAGTCGAACTTCCATAAGTCGAACTTCTATAACTCGAATTTTCTCTAACTCGAACAAAATTGTGGGGCAGTAGCGTTTACTTGGCAAATATAGTAACATACAATTGTACTTCCGTAACTCGAACTTCTATAAGTCGAATTTCTCCATTGCTCTCTATAACTTATTGATTGATATCGTAATAATTGCTAAAATAATAAATTGCCTAACATAAATAATAATTGCGAAAACGTGACAAAAATATTATGTCAGCAAAACATTAAAAGTTATACAAATTCGTTGCTACCATAATTTTTTGAATTTTTATTACTGAAAATCAGAAATAAACGAGAAATGAAAGAGAATCCTTTTTTCTCAAAATATTTTTGGCCATCATTGTAAATCTAAAGTGTATTTTTAAAAAAGAGCGCAAATATGCGCCATCTATTGTCCACATCCTAAACTAAAAAGAACGGCGAGTAGGCTAACACAAAGCTCACTGCTATGCGAGTGCATTCTACCACCACTAAGTAAAAAACCCAGACAGAACTCATTCCATACAACTGAATGTGCACATAAAATTTCTTTGCTTTTGAGTCCACGGTAAATTTTACCCATGTCATGGGTACACCATGTCGAGGGAAGTTTTTTCTGTTGCCGGTTCAGTCGGCTGGCAGAGCTCGTACGGTCACGGCTTAGGTACATTTTTATACAAATTATTTGTTGTTTCCTGTATGTTCACTAGAGTTCACTTGAATTTAGCAAAAATAAATTTTTTTCGATTGTCATATTGGAAATCGTGAAATATGAAAAATCGTATGAAAGGCCAATAATTATTTTGACTTTAGAATTCGCCGTAGACTACGATTTTGACAACCGCTTGAAATCGAAAAAATTGACCCACTCTTATGTACACAAATAATATTTTGCTACATGTTTAAAAGTTTAAGTTTGCTTAACCTCGATATAAGGCTAATATTTGATTGTACATATTCGTAATTTTTTTTTCTTTTCGGAACTACACTCAGACCAACATTTATTCGTACACCCTTTTTTTACTTTAACAGCTATAATAGTCAAGTCTTCACATTGAAAAAAATATATTTGGAAAGGTCGTTCGAATTCCGTTTGAATGATGCAAAATTATTGAGTGCCCATTGAATATTTTGAGTTCAAAAAAACGTAAATTTTTCAACTTTTTTCCTCGATTTTTTCCAAAAAATGTTGAGATGCAAAAAAATTCTTGAATCAATTCTAGGAGTGATTGCAAAAAAAAATTTTCAAAAATATTTTTGCTTGTATTTTTTAAAATTTTTTGAAAATCCTAAAAATGACAATTTTAACCCATTTTTTCCACTTTTTCCCACTTTTCACACAAAAAGTGCATTTTTCGTAATTTTCAAAAAATTTTAAAAAATACAAGCAAAAATATTTTTTAAAATTTTTTTTTGCAATCACTCCTAGAATTGATTCAAGAATTTTTTTGCATCCCAACATTTTTTGGAAAAAATCGAGGAAAAAAGTTGAAAAATTTACGTTTTTTTGAACTCAAAATATTCAATGGGCACTCAATGGGTTAAGGAAAGTTTTGTGTAGTTCAAACGGAATTCGAACGACCTTTCCAAATATATTTTTTTCAATGTGAAGACTTGACTAATATAGCTGTTAAAGTAAAAAAAAGGGTGTACGAATAAATGTTGGTCTGAGTGTACATCTTTCGCATTTTACTTATTGAGAAGCTGCCGATGCCCTTGCATATATGTATTTCCAATTTTGACAAACCCAAGAATACGTCTGTACTTTTCAAATACGAGATCCAAAGACGCTAAAACTTGTGGGAAACCAGTTTGTGGCTTGTGGACTGAAGCGTTAAATTGATAAGAAGTAGCGAGGACAGCACTCAAAACAGCAGTTGGTCTGTTTGTTATCCTTGAAGTACTTTTGTGGTTGCCTCAAGGTAGACAAATGGATTTTTAAATATTTTCAAACCGCAATATCAAACAGATCGCATAAGCGTGTAATTACTATGTATGAACAATCTTCTTAGTATGTATAGGGACACGATCCCCGCACACTCAAACCCACATTGTACGTACATCAAGATGCGAGATCTCACACATAACGGCGCTAAGCAGAATAGTAGGGCGCACTCGACAGCAAGATACCCTGAGCCTAGACACGCACATACAGGGGTGGGCACTCGAAGTGTTACCAATTAAAAATGCTGTAATTTTGTCAATTTTTTTGTTTTTCATTTCAAAACTTCAGATTATTTTGAAAACATTTCAAATTTTAGGAAAATGTATTTGTTGTTTGATGTAGCCACCCTTAGCGCGGATTACAGCATCGAGTTTGGTCGGGAAGGCTTCACACGCAGCACGAATGTGGTCTGATGGTATTTTGTTCCATTCTCGGAGAAGAGCAGTTTTCAAAGCGTTGACCGTCTCATATTTTTTAGTTGACACTTTGGCATCCAGAATGGACCATATGAAAAAATCCATTGGATTTAAATCTGGGGAATATGGCGGCCATTGCTGTGATGAAATGAAGCTGGAAACGTTGTTTTGTAAAAATCGTTGTGTTTGTCCGGCTTAATGAGATTGTGCCGAGTCTTGTTGAAATATCTAATAGTTTCTACGGAATTGTTTGCGTGCCCAAGGTACCAAAGCATCTTTTAGGACCTTTTTAAGGTAGATACGTTGGTTAACCTTTACGCCCTGCTCGATGAAAGCCAGTGGTGAGCGTCCTGTGGCAGTTACTGTGGCCCAAACCATCACTGATGCAGGTGCTTGCTTTCGCAGAGCAATCCGTTGGTCTAAAGTGTCGTCTGATATGTTCTTTAACCATACGCAATCGATCTGCTTGTTTACAAATTGCTGAAGTATAAAAATTGTTTCATCAGAAAATGCAATATTTTCAAGTTCGCCACAAACGTGCAAGTGTTGCACTTTTGCGCTTCAAGTCCATTTAGATAACTTCTTTTAACTGCGACATATATCGTTATACTTTTGTAAGCTTGTAGAAAATTCATCAGACAAACACTAGCCAAAACATGAGCGCGCGGTCTTTTGCCGATTGGATGCTAGAGCAGCGTATTGCTAGTAACACTTCGAGTGCCCACCCCTGTAGATGCTGTTGGGCACGACGAAGATTTGATACTCTTGCAGAGCGCTGCGAGCTCGATCACAGTGGATGGCTACGTTAGTGACGATAGCATCAAGAGGGGTGCGTAAGGCGACTAGCTATATAAACAGAAAGAATGGAAAATTCACTACGGCCGAGTTATCGAGTTATATACCGATCGAAAGGTATAGTTATACAGGCCTGTTCCGGTTTTCACTTGTTTTTTGCGAATTTCAATCCGCAAGATTTGACCGAATTTCCCTTAAAATTCCTTTACATTTCCTGCGAATTACCCTCCGAACTTCCCTCACACATTGTGTTGAGTAATTTTTAGCATAACAGTGCTGGAAAATGTTTTGAGTGAATCAGACATTTGCGTCAAAAGAATTTCCGCCTGTCGAAATGTTTAATTAATTCATCATCTATTTATTTAATAATAAGTGGAAGCATTTTTCAAAGGTAAATCCTACTTTCGTTATAACTTTTTGATTTTTGAAGGTGCGGGTTGATTTCAGTGTTGAGAAATGTATTTTTGCAGAGTTGTCAATTGTTGCACAGTGCTTGTTTACAAAAAAAATCTGTTTTTTTGCATTAAATAACAAACAGTTTTGTTCATACTTGCATTTAAAAAAAACAGAAATTTAATTCATTATTTTACGCAAGCTTAGGAGCACTAAAATTTTGGTTTAAAATTTGTACCAATATATTTAATACTTTCCTCACATACAAGGGCAGCCCTAATAAACTTCCCATTAATTTTCACAAATTCTTTCGGAAATAAGAACAAGTCGAGCAAATCCGACAAATCCGTTAGGTTAGAGTCGTATCGATTTTGAGGTATGATGATGATGATGAAATAAAAATTATTTAAAAATCAAATAAATTACTGTTTGTTTATCTGATAATGTAGTAATATTCCCAAAACATTGAAGTAATTTATAAATATTTTATTTTCACTTTAATTTTATGCTAAGCATGCCAAAATCATCGATTTAACCCTGCCGAATTCAAACTCACTAGCTCAATGTCACTTGAATTCAATCCGCAAAATCTTGCCGAAAGATAAAACCGGAACAGCTAACGGAAATTCATTTTCGCAAAATCTTGCCGAATGTGAAAACCGAAACAGGCCTGATTAAGAAAATCGGCCGAACGCCAAATAGATCACATTACACAGAAAAAAAATTGGATTACCATATTATATAGCTCTCACTGGAACAACCGAATGCAAATTAACCTTTAGTATGAAATGTAAAATTTTAAGCAAATATTATTTTACCTGATATTGTTTTGATCGAAGGCTAAAAAGATATTTTACACCAATCGAATATCGGCCTCGGTATTGTGGGCGTATCTAAATGTTGGCTAGTCAACGTCAACTTGCTGACCCAGAGCACCTCACTTTCCCATACTCCCTTACCCGCACACAAACCGCGAAATCGGACGCATTGGCACCAATCTGCGCATCGGCAACCGCATTGTGGGCGTATCCCAATGTTGGCTAGTCACAGTCAACGTTCTTTTTAACGTGCTGACCTAGAGCGCCGCGCTCTCCCTTGCCTCTTCGGGACCATTAAGCCCAAGGAAAATAAGTATTCCAATAATCATCAGCTGCCGCTGGCCATTTTGAGCGCAATTTACTTCTTTTTTGCTTTTTTTTAATAATAATTGTAACCATTGGCATTTAAATTTTTTTGAATCGATTGTCTGTCTACAGCTCTTATAATTCGCTTCTAACTTTGCTGCCGTCAGCAAGGCGTGTCCAGGCTCGGCAATTTGTTTAATCTAGTTGCAGGCACAGATTCTACCAGTTACGAGGAGGCCAGCAGCTACTTCATATGCAAATTGCGATCGGGCCGTTTAATTTGAGCGTCTTCATTTTGGTAAGCATCGAGCATCAAGTGCGCAAGGTCGGTGATTGTACAAAATTATAGAAAATTGCAATGATTGGCCGAGGCGCTGCCGGCTTTAAGTCCTGGCCAAACCCAATTTCCATTTCAAGCTGACAGCGTTTTGTGTTTTTTTTGTTGCTTTTTTTTTTTTAGCTTTTTCTTTCACTTGAGTTGCCTTCACGTCACGTGCCCGTGCGTGATCGTAGAGCTCCACAGGTGAGTGTACCGCGTATGAAGTGCTACATTTAACTCATAGCAGCTCGTTTGTTTGTTGTAGTACCGTATGTAATATGTGTATTTGTGGCTCACAGCTTACTTACACCATAGAATGATGGTTTCATACAAAAAGTTTAGCGGAATTTTTGGATCAAGTTTGCCATTCTTAGGGCAATAGGACAGTATTCTACAGTCTCTAACTTGTAAAGTGTTGGTTTAAAAACAAAAAAATAATAATATTTTACCTTTATAACCAGAAATCGAACCCACGACCCTCGCACACCGTCGCGCGTGTCCAGCATTAGAACACTGCACCGGTTGAAATCATGCTGGCAAGTGTATCACTGCGGACGGCAGTCCGCGCTAGTGACGAAAGCAGCACGAAGGGTGCGAAGGCGACTAGCATATATACACAGGAAGAATGGAAAATTTGCTATGACTGTCCGATCAGGTCGAGCTATATACCGATCGAAAGGTATCAATTAAACTTACAAATGTGCATACTAAGACTTTTGAAAACTCACCTGGTTCGTGAGATAAAAAGGTGTAAGTGGGAGGGGAAAAATTTAAATGATTGGAGCTAATGGGGCCGGTGGAGCCTTTTTTATTTTTTAATTTTTAACTATTTTTATCAAAATTACGCGTCGAATGACACCTCGATCATCAAAATCCGACCGCTGGTTCGAAAGATAATTAATTTTGAAATTTTTGGTGCCCTTCTCAAAACGAGATGAAAAGTCAATCTGTCTGTTTGTCTGTTTGTTTGTTTGTATGGATCAAATCGTTGTTTTAGCTTAAAAATTTGAATGAGGACTTGTTCTTGCTCAAAAATCTAGAAACGTAGAAAAAATCGCTAGTTTAGCAGGAAATCGCTAAAAACCGCTAAAATTTAAACCCTCATAGCATCCAAACGATAGAAGCTATAGATGCGATCTATATATCGTTGCAAAGTTATTTTGAAGGGCTCTTAAGCATACCTTCAAAGTTTTTCTTTTAAGTAAAAAGGTAAACGGCTACAGGTGAAACAAGGTATTTTTTTACACATTTTGGCGATTTAAGAAAAATCTACACATGAGATCACTTTAAAATATGTTATATGTTATAGGCAATTTGATTCCCTGTTTTTTGACATGTAACACGTATCTGTCAAAATTCGTTTGGACAAGATATTACCTATTAACTGAATATACCTTTTACCTTTACACTACTGCATGTACATATGCAGTATGTACACTGCTTGCAGCGTAATGCGGAAATAAACTGCTTGCAAGTGGTGAATTCTTTTTGCGGCAGATAAATCATTTTATAATCAAAAATATAAAATCGTTTGTTCTTCTTTTTCGAAAAATCGCTAGTTTAGCGGGAAATCTCTAAAAACCGCTAAAATTGAAACCCTCATAGCGTCCAAACGATAGAAGCTACAGATATGATCTATATTTCGTTGAAAAGGTATTTCAAAGGGCTCTTCGGCATACCTTCAACGTTAATTATTTATTTAAAACGGTATAATGGGAATAGGACAGCAGCTGCAAAGTGTCATAGCAGCCAGAGTTGAAGAGTGCTGATAGCTTTTGCGCTGGGCATGTGTGTTTGTAAAGGGGACCAGTGTTGCCAGACAGTTTGTTTTAGCTGTACAAACAATAAACAAAATTAACAAAGCTATACTGTCAAAAAATATTGCAATTTCAAAATTTCTAATGTCTTATTCAAAAATTTCTGATATCCCATAAAAAAACCTCTTTCCGAGGTAAAAGTCTAGTGACGAAAACATTTTCATGCCCCAAAATTTCTGATATCCAATTTTGTGACGAATAATATTAAGTTTTACACATAAATTATTTTAAACAAAATTTTTGCATTCGGCACTGCGCAAAACAGTGAGTTTTATTTAGTATTAAAATTGAAACATTTTAGCGCAATGTGCCGGTCGAAACATTTTTCAAAGGTAAAACCTACTTTTGTTACAACTTTTGTATTTTTGAAAGCGCGGGTTGATTTCAGTGCTGGAAATGTCTTTTTGCAGAGTTGTCAATTGTTGAACAGTGTTTGTTTACATAAATAAGCAGTTCTTTTTTGCATTAAATTACAAACAGTTTTGTCCAAACTTGCATTTAAAAAACAAGAAATTTAATTCTTTATTTTACGCAATACATAAAAACACTTTAATTGTGGTTTAAAATATGTACCAAAGTGTTTACTACTTTCTTGCCATTCATTTTCACAAATATTTGCGGAAACCAGAACAGGTCGAGCAAATCCGACAAAAATGTTAGGTTAGAGTCTTATCGATTTTGGGGTATGATGAAATAAAAATCATTTAAAAATCAAATAAATTATTTTTTTTTTATCTGATAATGTATATAAATAAATTATTTTCACTTTAATTTTATGCTAAGCTTGCCAAAATCATCGATTGAACCCTTCCGAATTCAAACTCACTTGCTCAATGTCACGTGAATTCAATTCGCAAAATCTTGCCGAAAGTGAAAACCGGAACAAGTGAGCGAAATTCAATTTCGCAAAATCTTGCCGAAAGTGAAAACCGGAACAGGCCTGTATATGTTTTTAATAAACTTCCAACATAAAATTAAAATTGTTAATTTCATTAAAATTTAAGAAAGATGACAACACTGCTTCTTATGGGTATTATAAAACAATTTTTTTTTTCATTTTATTCATTTCATTAACGACACAAAAATTAAAAATATATTACAAGATTTCGTTTCAATTAAGTTTACGGAATATTCCAGGTTTTTCTAATAAGTGTCATAAAATACATTTCAAAATGCACTTCATTTTTTAAATTAAAGCCAAACGTTTGTGTTCAAAAACAATAACATATTAATGTTTTTTTTCTTTCAGTCGAGTCCGTCGATCTGAAACTATTGCTGAACAAGCGCTCGCACTCGACTGAAGTGGCTGGAGTACATAAATATTTAAAAATAAGAGTTTTTATGAGGGTCAGTTCCGTTACAAACAAATATTGTAGTATGTTGAAAGAGCAACTTAAAATATATAACTTACTTTTATCCAGATCAGTGAAACTGTATCCTGAGATGCAAAAGGTCTTTCCAGATATTGCCGTTTTATTGCATCACTTCGGCTGGTGGTTGTTTTCCCCATCGCTTTCTCTTCGACAAAATCAAAAAACGTTGACTCACTGTTTGAAGCTCCAACTGACACCAAATTACCAATGGAATGTGCATTTTCTTGAGATAAAGTGAAAAGCTCGTTCTCTAACAGAACTGATGGTGCCTTCGACAACACATCTCACGATGCTGTCAAGGCTGCCCTGACCAGGAGGGGCCTAGACTCAACTACAGGCAGATGGATTTCCTCACTGCTGGGGTCTAGACAAGCCACGGCAACAGTCCAAGATAACACTGTTACTGTCACAACCACAAAAGGTTGTCCTCAAGGGGGTGTTTTGTCTCCTTTACTATGGAGTCTGTTAGTAGATGAACTACTCCAGAAACTTGCCGGCTATGGAATTCAATGTCAAGGCTACGCTGATGACATTGTCATCATAGCACGAGGCAAATTCGAAGAAACACTCTGTGACATTGTACAACTAGGTCTACGGATAACGAGCGACTGGTGTGGAGAGGTGGGCCTCAACCTCAACCCTGCCAAGACAGTCATCGTTCCCTTCACTAGGAAATACAAGCTGCAGAGAATGAGGCAAATAAGGCTATCAAATAGCATAATAGAAACAAGTAAGGAGGTTAAGTACCTAGGAGTCACTTTCGACAGTAAACTTAACTTCGGCCCCCATGTACAAAATGCGATAGCAAAGTGCACTCGAGCACTTTATGCCTGTCGCAGCATAGCCGGGAAATCATGGGGCACATCACCGAAGATTATTAGATGGCTATACCTTATGGTAGTCAGGCCAATGCTCACATATGGAGCAATAGCCTGGGGTGATAGAGCCCAACTCATCACCGTCAAGAAGCAGCTGTTAAGACTGCAACGGATGGCCTGCGTATGTATGACGGGGGCTATGAGCACCTGTCCGACAACGGCTATAGAAGTTTTAATGGAGCTCACGCCACTCCATGTATTCATTGAACTGCAACAAAGGGCGACTCTGTTAAGGATAGCACGAGAGGGGGTGGGAAGTATCCTTAGTCACAGAGACGCAGAATTTTTATCAGGTGATCTCCCCTTACTATTACAGCCAAGGGACGAAATGACTGCCGAGCTTATGTTCGAGCAGAATTTCAAAGTGAACCTGAGCAGCAAGAAGGACTGGACAACACTTGATGAAGTCCATCCAATGGGTCAACACACCATAAAATGGTACACCGATGGATCTCTTACAGACCAAGGCACAGGACTTGGAGTTGTAGGCCCTCGGATATCGTACCATGAATCTCTAGGAACATATACCAGCATCTTCCAGGCTGAGGTATGTGCAATAGGGAGGTGTGTTGATCTTAATCTCAAACGCAACTATCGGAATAGAGACATAGCCATTCTATCCGATAGTCAAGCAGCTCTCAATGCACTCAGCAAGGCGAAGATAACGTCTAAAGTAGTGCATGAGGTGCGGAAGAAGCTAAACCAACTGGGATCACATAATAGGATAACCCTAAGATGGATCCCAGGACACAGGGATTTAGCAGGAAATGAGGCAGCTGACAGACTAGCCAGAATGGGCGCATGCAGGCCCCTAATAGGTCCTGAACCGTTTTGTGGGATTGGAAGACACACAATCCGGGAATACCTACGAAAAGAAGAGAGGCGACTTCAGCAGTCGCACTGGAAGGAGACAACAGGTCTCAGACAAGCTAAATACCTCCTAGGTAGCTACAACCCAAAGCGGTTTAAGCAAGTAATCACATTGGGAAAGAATAGACTCAGAATACTTACCGGTCTTTTGACCGGGCATTGCAAACTGAGAAGTCACCTATCAAAGTTAGGAATAGTAAGCAGTGGAACCTGCCGGTTCTGCAATTGCGAGGAGGAATCCTCGATGCACATACTAGCAGAATGCACTGCTCTATGTAGACGTAGATGTCGTTTTCTAGGGAAACATGTCCTACAGAAGGAGGACATAGCAGACCTCAACCCGGTAAAAATTCTCGACTTCGTGCGAGAACTAGGGTTGACGGACGAGCTATAGGCTCAGAAGGGGGCACAATAGATCCAAAGGGTCGCAGTGCAGTTTTCCCCATTACAATAATAACAGAACTGATGCTTGGTCAGCATGGAAATCATTACGATTTGGAACAGGATCATCAAGTCCTGGATGAAACTTTTTAAGATGATCTTTCAAGTTGGACGCGTTCCCGCCTGTCTTGTACTCCTTGCCTTGAGACACTTGACATGTTTTTTATCATCCGATCGCTTGAAATATTTCCAAACTTTAGAAATTCCTTTCTTACGTTTAGTTGCTTCATTTTTATGAGTGATACTCGCTTCCTGGTAGACGTAAAAAAATAACTTTGAAAAAATAGATTCGACTAATTCAACGTGCAAACTTTGTAATAAAGTTATTAAAACAAGTGGATACACAACTAACTTAAAGAAGCACTTAAAAAACAAGCATCATGGGGCTTTATTAAAGTGCAACATAAACAGTCCAATAAAGAGCAAAGCGGTGCGTACCTGCATATATGTTACATAAGTGTGCATTTGATTTTATTTAAAACAATCTTAAGCAACTCAAATTAAAAAGAACAATTGTAAAAAGACAAGATATTGTTCTTTTCTTACCTAAAACAATACGCAAACATTTTCTTTTTATTTTATTTATTATTTTTAAAAGACAGAAAGTTTCCTTATGTTGCAGTGCACGGACATTCCAGTGAGCGATGAGCTTTTAACACAGCCGATCGATCAGCAATGTTTCGAAACATCTCAATCGCTTAGAGGTAATGATAATTTAATTTGTATTTTCTAGTGCTGTTTACATATTAATGTATTTACATTCCAAGAAGGTGGATCAAAGGCTGCTGAAATAACGGAGTCAATAGTTTACCTGGTCTGTAAGGACAACTTGCCCGTTCGCTGCGTGGAAAAAGAGGGCTCACAAAAATTAATATCCGTCGTAGCACCCAAGTACAGGCTACCTGGTAGATTTAAAGTATGACTTACATCGTATGTGTATACCTATAATAATAACATTCCCTTCTCTTTTTAGATAACATCTATGATTGAAGCTAACATAAATATGTGGAGGCAAGGGAAAAACTAAAGTTGACATTTGAAAATGTTCAGCACGTGTCAAATTGTTGCTGTGTCAAATTCAACAAGAGCTTTTCTCACCATTACAGCGCATTTCCTGCATGATGAAAGACTTTGATCTATGAATCTTGCAGCAATCATTTGAACAGAACCGCAATTTATGTATGTCTCATACGGCTGATCTTATTAGCAACATGCTTATAACAGGTGCGTCTGATTTTAATAGTAAAAAATCAAAGTGGATTAGTTTAACTACAGACAACGATGCAAACATGACAGCGTCGTAACGCCTGTTTGTAGGAAACAACAGACATATTTCATGCATGGCGCATACCATAAACCTTCTAGTGGATGATGCTTTTAATCAGATCGGGCCGTTATGTCCAATTGTCGACCGAATTAAAGCCATTGTGACTTATTTTAAAAGAAGTACCACAGCAATGGACGATTTACGCGCAATTAAAATAAATAGTGGTACGGCTGAAGGACGAGTTAAAACATTAATCCAAAATGTAGACATGCGATGGAATTCATGCCTAAGCATGATGGATTCATTTTGCAAACTTGTAAGCGTGGTTTCATCAGTGCTTTTAAAAAGATCCGAGAGTTACAAGTTTAATAGCTGACCTGAAATGATAATTACGAATGAACTGGGCATATCGCGGGATTTGATTAATCTCCTGGTGCCATTTAAAGAGGCTACAGAAAACATAAGTGGCGAGTTGTATGTTACTGTAAGCCTTATCCTTTCTCTAAGCACTTTAATAAAAAAAAGAGACTGGAACACATTAAGGTCAACACAAAGGAAGGAGAGGGTGCTAGAATTATAATTGTGCGGCATCCTCTAATAGTTACATCGGTTCGCTTTGGAGAGAGGATGATGCTGCTCTGAAGGTTCACCAATTGCCGGAGCTGTGTAAAAATTTTGAATTAATGGTTTATTTAACTATGCCACCTATAGATGGAGGAAGAGATCCCATCCAGTATGGGCATAGCCAGTCGGAAACGATGCCAAACCTGACGTAGCTGGCACTTCGCTATTTAATTGCTCCCGGTAGCTCTGTTCCTGTTCTGACCGATTGGCGTCAGCTATTAAAGTAGAAGTATACCTCCGAATTATGGTAGATACTACTATTAAGTTCGGAACAAATAAATTATAAAACCTTCTTGAGTCATTTTGCCAGTGTTGTGCCTCATAAAAAGATATTGGACACTTTGAGACCGTCAGCGATTCGATTCGAGAACTGTGCCGCCCCAGAGCTTTGAGCCGGTACGAATTGTTGAACTACACTGAGGCCCAAATTTACAGCGCCTTGTGCCGTGCCAGACGCCAAATCTTCGACGAAATTCGGGTCACTGGGGACGACTGGCGCTCAAATATTCCTTGACCCGTTCTTCTTGACCCGCCTCGTGGATCTCGGAGCATTAGGAGTCATCTGTGGAGGTAGTGGGAATCCTAACCCAGGCAGAAGGAGTCGCTCGTTGGGGGGAAGACCATTGACGGCGTTTGCAAAGGTGCGTTCGTTCCTTTTTTTTTGAGCTCGAGTCTATCGACACCCACACTGGAAGTATCTTCGAGGAGCTCAGTAGAAGCAGCAGGCTTTTTGGGGAAGACCCGTATTTACTTTCATTGTATATTTTTATTGTTTTTTTATTTATTGAAATTATTGTGTAAATAAACAGAAAAAGGACAACACAAACAATGACAAATTGATAATACACAAATATATATACATTTATATCTATCTATCTATATAAATTTATATATAGAGGTAGGTTAACAAATTGAGGTAATAACACAATATAAAAAATCCACTTACATATATATGTAGATTAGGGTGTCCCTTATTTGGTCAAAGTCAATATTTTTAAACGCATACGGGCTAGTTCTGTTCATTAGGTCCTAAAGCACTCAGAAATAAATTTTCACCTCAATCGAAGTATGATAACCCGTGCCGACTTGGATCGGAAAATTTCAAAATTATATGGGACAAAAAAAAATTTTTTTTTATTTTTTAATTTTTTATTTTTTATTTTGTTCATTAGGTCCTAAAGAACTCAAAACCAAGTTTTTACCTTGATCGGAGTACGATAACCCATTCAAACTTGCATTGAAACATCAAAAACAGTGTTTTTACACTGATTATACATTTTTCGATGATTTTTCATGTTTCAAAGCAAATTTGAATGGGTTATCGTACTCCGATCAAGGTGAAAACTTGGTTTTGAGTTCTTTAGGACTCAATGAACAAAATAAAAAAATAAAAAATTAAAAAAATTAAAAAAAATTTTTTTTTGTCCCATACAATTTTGAAATTTTCCGATCCAAGTCGGCACGGGTTATCATACTCCGATTAAGGTGAAAATTTATTTCTGAGTGCTTTAGGACCTAATGAACAGAACTAGCCCGTATGCGTTTAAAAATATTGACTTTGACCAAATAAGGGACACCCTAATGTAGATCTGTTTTGTTCCTCGTCTGTCTGTGTGTTTGCCAATTGATGAAGCAATGTTTATATGTACACTAATGGGAACAAATATTTTAACGACAACAATATGAAATATTTTTGCTTTTACTTTAACTCTGAAATAGTCTCTTCTATGGTTTTAAGAAACAGCTCGTCACTATTAGAAATGTTTGGAGAAACTTTTTGCATCAAAACATTTTTTGTTTAAACGTTTGAAAAGTTTCAAAAGTAAACTTTTCAAAAATTCTAAATTATCAATGGGTACTTAATGGGTTAAGAAGAGTTTTGTATCATTCAAACGGAATTTGAATTGATGCCAAAATTTACAAGAAGTTCAAACTTTAGGTGTTGTCAAAATAAATATGCCGACCAGTGTAGGATGAAGGTGTGAAACACCGTAGAGACAAAATATTTAGGAAACGTTTAGTTGTTGATATAAGCTCCATACATTTTTTCCGCTATTCTATGATGATCAAAATAATGAACGCCGATAGTTGAAAGTATGATTTGTCAAAATATTTGGACCCATTAGTGTACATACCTTTAAAGAAAAATTAGGAATGTCCATTATCTTATTTTTATAAAAAAACTGTAGTTGTACTCATCCGGTTCGAAGATGTCCGGTTAATATATTGATGTAGGCGGAGGGAGAGGCATACATGGAGGTCAACATAAAGTAAAGAACGGTCCAGTTTGGTGGCGGACTTGAGGGAGATGACGTCGACAAACTCCGTTTCGTTGCAGCTGTTTTGTGCATTGATGGTCTTATCGATTGTTAGAACTGCGGGCCAGAGTTGGGACTCCACCTTAATACCGATAAGCTAGTCGGCTTATCTGTCCTAATAAGAAAAATTTGGCGGTTTTTGGTAAGTGACACATGTCTTTTATCCAACGGGCTCAGGATATATTACCTGTTAACTGAATATGTACATTTTACTTAAAGCTTATTATGAAGCCTAAAAAAAGTCCTAGAAGAAGCATCAACTCCATATACAGGGGTCGGCACTCGAAGTGTTACTAGCATTACGCTGCTCTAGCATTCAAACGGCAATAGACAGCGCGCTCAAGTTTTCGCTGGTGTTTGTCTGATTAATTGTCTACAAGCTTACAAAAGTATATCGATATATGTCGCAGTGAAAAAAAGTTATCTAAATGGACTTGAAGCGCAAAAGTGCAACACTTTCACGTTAGTGGCAAACTTAAAAATATTGCATTTTCTGATAAAAAAATTTTTATAGTTCAGCAATTTGTAAACAAGCAGATTGATCGCGTATGGTTAAAGAACATATCAGACGACACTTTAGACCAACGGATTGCTCTGCGAAAGCAAGCACCTGCATCAGTGATGGTTTGGGCCATTGTAACTGCCATAGGACGCTCACCGCTGGTTTTCATCGAGCAGGACGTAAAGGTTAACCAACATATCTACCTTAAAAATATCTTAAAAGATGCTTTGGTACCTTGGGCACGTAAACAATTCCGTAGAAACCATTGGATATTTCAGCAAGACTCGGCACAGTCTCATTAAGCCGAACAAACCCAACGATTTTTACAAGACAACGTTTCCTGCTTCATTTCATCACAGCAATGGCTGCCCTTCTGCCCAGACTTAAACCCAATAGATTTTTCCATATGGTCCATTCTGGAGGCCAAAGTGTCAACTAAAAAATATGAGACGGTCAACGCTTTGAAAACTGCTCTTCTCCTAGAATAGGCAAAATACCATCAGACCACAATCGTGCTGCGTGTGAAGCCTTCCCGACCAAACTCGATGCTGTAATCCGCGCTAGGGCTGGCTACATCAAACAATAAATACATTTTCCTAAAGCTTGAAATGTTTTCAAAATAATCTGAAGCTTTGAAATGAAAACTAAAAAAATTGACAAAATTACAGCGTTTTTTATTGGTAACACTTCGAGTGCCGACCCGTGTATATAAAAAAAAAAAACAATAAAGTGAACAAGAAAAACGTAACAGTTCAGTCCGCTAGTCGATATGGTAAAGCTTGCTACTGACGCCTAGCGATCGTCTTGGGAACTAGAGCGACAACAATTTTTTCTATTCCTGGTTATTTCTGTTACAATTGCTATTAATAAATAAAAAATTAAAAAAAAGTGTGCATAACATGCAGAAGGAGCCGTAGCAGACCCCATAGTCAGTATATTTTTGATCAGCGCCAACAACTGAGTCTATATAACCATGTCTGTCTGACCTTCTGAATGCACCTTTCAATCTCCGAGACACCAAACTGGGTATGTACAGAGTCGAAATGAAAAATTTGTGGTCGTTCCTTTAAAGGAAATTTAAGCCTAAAGAGAAAACAATTTACATTGCTTTTTGTGCTTCAGTTAAATAGTGTTGGAGAAGGAAAATCTTGCAATAGCATTAAAGAATGAAATACTTTCGCTAAAAATCGATATTGCTTCGAGGCATAACAAAGGAATATTGTGAGTTAATGTTCAGTATTATCGAGACCACAGCATTGAATTCAAAATTATTGGTTTAATTGAACTGGATAAGAAAAACTCTGGTCTCAATTTAATTGTGGATATCGAGAATATATTGGAAGAGTTTTCAGTTTCCATGCATCAAATAACATTTACACCGTCATGTCAGATAATGGCAAGAATGTTATAAGCCATCGAACAAGCCATATTTGAAAAAGGATCATGACCCTGAGCTGAGTAACGATGCAAGATTTTGAAGGATGCACGAGTGCACTCGATAGTTTCTATTAGATGTGCTACCCAGTCTATGCAGCTGGCAGAAAATGATCTACTTAAGAATGCTAGTCGGAAACCATTGTTGAAAGCGCACGAGCAATTATAAAACATTGAGAATAAGATAATAGGCATAACATAAAACTTACCTCTTTACCTCTACCTCTCCTTGATGTTCCAACTAGATGGAACTCAACATAAACTGCGTAGAAAAATGTTTGTGTGTACAAGGAGTTTTCGGAAGAAAACTTTAGTTCAAATTTGCAGTTAACGGACTCGCAATGGAAAGAAATTAACTTGCTGCTGTCTGCATTAGTGCCGATTGTTAAAGCCACCCAGAAATTTCAGAGCGATCAACTTTTTTTTGGCGACTTTTAGAAACAAAGTTATCCATTAAATGTATGGAAAACACTTATAGGGAAGATCTTGAAAAATATTTAGAGAAACGAGAACCAAACCTAACGTAAAAGGATGCTCGGATTCACGGATTCGTCTAAAAAATTGTATCGTCCCATCAGCTTTTGTCCTTTTTGGAGTACTTCTGGACAAATTTTCCTTAGTTTTCGGTTGCGCTCGTCTGAGAAAACGCTATTTCCTAGCGACTCGGCCATTGTACCCATTGGTTTCTTAAAGTGAATCCAATTTATTGGGCTAAAACGGTCTTTCCGTGGTCGGCAAAAAGTTCAGCTGTCGAGTCCTAAAAAATTTGAAGGAAAATTTAAAACAGTTAGCGGAGAAAATGGATATTACCAAATGTTTTTCTTCGAGCGGCGTCTCCGCAATTGAGGACACAGTTCTCCAGCACCTGAATTCAATTAAACTGCAATCTCAGACTGACATTCCCGTCTGTGAAATTTTATGCTAAACCAGTATTATTACAAACCTATAAGGATTAAGTAAATTAGAGAGCATGATATTTTTGTAGAAGGAAAGGGAGAACATGAGTGCCGACACAGGCTGGGATTGGTTTATCACAGAGGACACGAGAAGCATGTGCCTTCTCAGGTCGGGTACGTCTAGGTCCCGCAAATCCTGTTCGAACAGAAAGTAGATCAGTGTCGTTTTTATTGTATTGGTTATTTTACTTACCAGTCGTATTATTTGATGCAGTTTGTTTAATTTGTTCTTGCGCAGGCGCTCTTTTGATTTTGTTTTAGTTAGAGATGGTAGTTTCACTGGAATTGCAGCTGTTTGCTAGATCTGTGTCGTTTCGTTCTGAAAAAGTTCCAATGAACGGGTCATTAAGATGAACGAATGAACTTATTCAGTTAATCATGAACTAAATCGTTCGATTTGCAGTTGGTCTGACCAACTTGGTCAGTAATTTGTTTGAAAATATTGTAATGTAAGAAATACAGTTAAAATAATATACATCGAGTTCCGCGATTGGATTAAATTTCTTCTTTTTTTACTTGTAAGAATGTTTCAATTGCATATCTTTTTAAGTTTCAAGCAATGTGAAAATTTACTTAAGCCCAAAATCAAAAACCTATTTTCTTCTTTTTTCTCATTTTCAATAAGCCAGGGTGTAGTATAACCCAAAAAATGAAAAGATAATCCTGAATTTAAAAAAACACATTCCACCGACGATAAACAGTTGTATCCTATTCACATCGTCTATCGTTCATA
Organism: Drosophila recens; assembly: GCA_037043495.1. NCBI lineage: Eukaryota > Metazoa > Arthropoda > Insecta > Diptera > Drosophilidae > Drosophila > Drosophila recens. Next base: position 202,691 of record JBAMBJ010000777.1, read on the forward strand.
ACCAACTGACAAACTGATCAGAATGACCTATTCATCTTTCATAGTTCATGACCAACTAAATAGAAAAAATATCGTCATAGTTCATGACCAACTGAATATAAACCATATCGTTCATAGTTTATGACCAACTGAATAGAAACTTCGTTCGAAGTCCAACTCAGCAACAGAATAACTGGACCAAATGACTGATTTAGTTCACGAATGAAAAATGAACGATTAAACTTATTCAGAAAATTGAACTAAAAGCCCAACTCCACTGCTTGCAGGTATTGATAGAACTATCGATTGTGAAGACAGCGTGTAAAGCCGAGTTCACACTGCGTCACAAAGCATTGTCACAATTCGACAGTTCTGCATCTATGGCATCAAAATCCGATAGGCTCGAGAAATATGCAATTAAGCTTTACGATTTACTAGAATTTATTGTATGCTAAGGTTCCAGATGGGCACACAGGGCACACAGGCCCTGTGACTGTAAGCTGTGACAGTATGTGACGCAGTGTGAACCCGGCATAAGGGATGGGCCTCGCCCTGAAGCTTATTAATGGTAGTCCGAGAACCGTTTTAGACTTTGTTTAGATTTCGCAGTCAAATCAGCGTGCAAAAGGGTCGTTCCGTCAACTGATTTAGATTTGGTTAAAAATAATCTAAAATAAATCTAAAACGGTTCCATGAATACCATTATTATGGAGACTTAAAAAGATTTTAGCTGCGTAAAGTGCTCAGTATTTTTCTGCCAGCAAGCAGAAAAACTGTGTTGCCTGTGCACTTCGAAAAATAACAAAAAGATGAGTGGTAACACTGTTACTCATCTGTGGTTTATTAAAAATTTTACCATGCAGAACTGATTTGGATAAAAACAGGAGAGGATAGGCAAGCACAGTGCGAATTGGGTGCACCTATCTCTTTTAAACGTCTTATATCGTTTCTTCATTTGTATTAATACAAATAAACAACATTATTAAAATTATGTTCGCAAAAACAATTTCAGTTTTCGTTCATGCTTATAATCTATCAAAATTGTCGTCGTTATTGATCAAATTAAAATACTCTTCTTTGTTCTCACTTGTTTGCCAAACATTTCTGTACTCTAGGCATACAAAAATTTTAAGCCTAGTACCGACGTGAGATTAATTTTTAGCGGCGGAAGATGCTCAATATTTCGCTGTCGACGAGCGTAAAGCCAGAGTTGCCAATGCAACACGGAAAAATAACAAAAACTTGAGTGGTAGCTCTATGCGTCAACAGCGGTTTATTTTAAATATGAACATGCAGAACTGATTTTGATAAAAAGAGGAGATAATTGGCAATGAAAATGTAAATTATAGTTAATATAGGAGAAGTATGCGATGGCACGCAAGCACAGCCTTAGAACTTTTTACGTGGATTCTCCTCTAAATTAATGAAAAAATACAAATATTGGACTCTTTTCCACCTTGTTAATCTGCAAAATTTTGTCTGCTATTTCAAAAAGAGTCAATCTGCTGTTTTTTGTTAATTTCCCGGCCATTTCTTTTGAGTTATTGTGAGAGAGTGAGATAGATAGATAGCGAAACTCTAAACAGTTCGATGTTTCGCTGGGCCTGTCAGCTAAATGCAAACAGTGCTGGATAACGCCCGTTCCTTATCTGGCAGCTCCATTTTTAGTTTCAGTTTAGTTGACGTCCGGACCGACAAGCGGAGATAAATGTCGTCTTTTTCGCTTTCCGCTAGCGTTTTTTTTATATGAAGTTTGACTTACGCTAGGCCTTTTATCTCACGTCGGTACTAGGCTTTAAGCAGTTCGATGTTCTTCTAGCACAATCAACTGTGCTGGACAGCGGCAGTTCCTTATCTGGCAGCTTCGTTTGTCTGGTAGTCACCATATCGGCTAGCGGAAAGAATTGTCAAGTTCTTTTTAAAGCAGAGTATGCAGTAGCTGAAAATATTTTGAGCGCTCGAAATGCTCAATAGTTTGGAATTTGGCTTGCGATTTTCAGTGTAACTGCATTACACCAAAATTCTCTGAAAAGTTGAATGGTCACACTGTTGCGACAGCTGTGGATAACAAACAAACAATAAAAAAATTGAAAATACATAAAATTAGAAAATTAACCAAATGGATATGATGAGAGAAATATCAGTGACTAACACCCTAATTATAAAATTTGAATACAAATTCCATTAATATGTTTTTTGTTAGCCTCTGTTTCACATCTTCAATTAGTCTAATTCTCTCGTGTTCAAATATGTTAGCTCAATTCGGCTATTATTTTGCTGCTTTTTGGCAGTCATTTCTATTCAAAAGTATTTCAACTATACAAAACACTAATTCAATCGATGTTTTGAAAGGTAAAAATAAAACTATCAGCTATTTACCAAACAGTGCTGTAAAAATCAGTAAAATTCCTGAGCACCCCAAATTTAGGTACTGAATACAATGTCAAGCTTAGTACGGAAACTTAAAAAATGTTAAGAGGCGTAAAGTGCTCAATATTTTTCTGCCAACAAGCAGAGAGATAGTGTTGCCAATGCAACACTGAAAAATAGCAAAAGGCGACGCTATCCGTCAACTGCGGTTTATTTTTAATTTGAACATGCAGAACTGATTTGGACAAAAGGAGGAGAGAATACTTAATATATGTACAATGTACAATGTACATATATAACACTGCTTGTCCTGACTAACTGACTTATTAACACATCAACGTGTAGGCTTTAACGGTAAAAGATAGAAAGCCAAAAATTTCGCACATAGCTTAGAAAATTTTATCGTGCAATAAGTCGTCGTTTTGTGAAATTCGACCTGTAACTAGTTCAAAGTTAATTAAGTTGCTTAGTATGAACAACTTTTTTGTTTCTTAAGATATCTAAACCAAATTACAGATTGTATATTTGGGATTGTTTCTTAAATCCTGACCAAATTTGGTCAAAGTCGAATTACTATATCATATAGCTGCCATAGGAACAACCTGATGAAAAATCTTTAGATATCTCGGCTTAACTCACAGAATATATAATATGTTCGGGATTGTGTCTTACATCCTGACCAATTTTGGTCAAAATCGGATTACGATATCATATACAGTAGCTATCATAGGACCAGTCGGATGCAAATTAACCTTTAGAATCAAAAACTCTGTTGTTGTATGAGATATCCTAACAGAACTCACAGATTACCTCTTCTCTTAAGCTTAGTACGCAAGCTAGATAAATTTTACGCGGCGTAAATATTTAGCTGTCGACGAGCGTAGGCCCAAGTGTTGCCAATGCAACACGGAAAAATAACAAAAAGTTGAGTGGTAACTCTATGCGTCAGCGGCGGTTTATTTCAAATTTGAACATGCAGAACTGATTTGGATAAAAGAGGAGAGAATAGGCAATGAAATATGTAAATTAAAGTTAATAGAGGAGAAATATGCGATGGCACGCAAGAACAGCAGGTATTGGGTGCACCATCGCTTTTGAACTTGTTACGTGGATTCTCCCTCTATATTCATGAAAAAAATGCAAAGTCTTTGATTTATGTCTATAAAAATAATTTTAGCTTTCGATCTTGCTTATAATTCACCAATATTGTCGTCGTTATTGTCAACGTAGCTATTTTTCGTCAGAGTTCCAGCCATTTTTTTAATTTATGTGAGTGAGCGAGATAGATATACCCAGCGAAACTCTAAACAGTTTGATGTTTCGCTGGGCCTGTCAGCTGTAACAGCTCTGTTATTTTCTTGAGACTGCGGACACCCGAGCGCAGCTAAATGTCAAGTTCTTCTTCTTCCCCTTACGCAAGCGTATTTTTTATATGGAGTTTGGGTTTACGCCAGGCCTTTTTTTGAGTTTGCGTACTATGCTTTAGGTTTTTCCCGCTAAATTAGCTTTTTCCCCGCCAAAAACTTGATCTGACTTTTAGCTAAAGTCCAATCCACGGTTGCAAACTGTGACCTTCTTACCATTCTTATTTAGAAACAAAATAAAAGTTTGCTAAAAAATATTATTCGACACAAAATTGGAAATCAGAAATTTTGTTTTCGTCTCTAGACTTTTACCTCGTTACATGGTTTTTTTTTATCAGAAATTTTGCAATAAGATATCAGAATTTTGACATTATAACTAAGGTATTAAGTATTTGTAGAAATATATGTGAGTACCATGGACAAAATAATAATGAGAATAGAAACACATTAAGTGAAAGTGCGTATTCGAAACACCCTAAGCTTGAACCAATTAAAACCCGCATTCTTGTATGAAAAAATCACACTGTGTGGCATCACTGGCTCCTATTGCAATGCAGAAGTTAACTCACTCGCATAACTCTGCGTACACCGCAAATAAAATTCAAAATTAAGCTTTAAAAAAAATTTTCGGTCATTTATGCATATATTTAACCCATTCTTTTTTAAACGTAACGCTTATTTATTGCCTTCAATGAAGTATTTTTTTAGAAATATTTAACAATGTATTATATTTCATTTTTAATTTTAAACTTAAGACTACGAAAATATGTACACGCAAAAGTCTGCGTACAGTTTAATTAAACTTAAAAGTAGACCCTTATTAGAGCCTCGTCGGGCAAGGGCGTCGGCAGCTTTTCAAGCAGGGGGGGCCAAAAATTTTTTTCACTTTCACAATGCCACAATAATGTTGGCAGAAATTATAATAATGTACTATAATTATAGACCTGAAACTTGGTACACTTAATGGTCATACCATATGTAAAGCCTAAGAAAAAATTTAGACCGATCGAGCCATATAAGAAAAAGTGTAAAATATTTTAACAAATCTAAATGTATAGCTAGAGACCTAAAATTTGACATAATATTTAGTTAGGCTAAAATAGAATTTATATTTATTTTTGATTTTTTTTTAATCTTACTCCGAAAACTATTTTTAAATTTTTCGCATAAATACACACCTGCAACATGTGATTTTTCACGAAAAGGGGAAATAATGGGCAAAATCAATTAATACCATCTCATTATACTCGTATATACAGCTGTGTTCATAAAAATAGCAGTGCTGTTTACCTACACTTTTAATATCGAAAAATCATATTATAGAGCCCATTATGGGACTAAAAGGAAAGGTCATTTAAGTTTCGTTCAAATGATGCAAAAATTTCCTTAACCCATTAAATACCCATTAAATATTCGAATTTAAAAAGTCAACTTTCAAAACTTTTTTCCTCGATTTTTTTCAAAAAATGTTGGGATGCAAAAAATTATTCAAACAATTCGAAGAGTAACTGCAAAAGAAAATTTTAAAAAATATTTTTGCTAGTATTTTTTATAATTTTTTAAAAATCCTAAAAATGACCATTTAACCCATCTTTCCTCATTTTCATGCAAAAAGTGCCTTTTTTGCAGTTTCAAAAAATTATAAAAATACTAGCAAAAATATTTGTATATATTGACGATTAACATTGCGTTAATATAATTTACAACCAACCACAAGCAATCATATTTTTCTTTTTATACCATGGAACACAACAATTTTTAGGCTAGAAATGCTAAACAACATCACTTTACAGAAGCACATAAAACAAAGTTAAATCACATAAAACAAGTAATTCATGATGACCTTGTAATATAAATAGATACCATTCATTTTGTTTTCCATATTAATTTCCTTTAAAATTCGACGTAGACTTCACTTGACAAAGATTTATAATGTATTCTTATTTGCAACACGAACAAAGTGAAAACTTGCGGTAAAATATTCGTTGACTTTCAGGACTTCGCAGGGCTACAATTAAAACGGTAATACTATGATTTTCAAATGCATAAAATAATTCTCTATAATATAACATATAGGGTATTTACTTGACCCTAGCAGCGTTGCAGGTTGAAAACGTTGGAAGCTTGCTGCGTGAACAGCGCTTTACGTGGAAAGCGTTTCACATAAGCTAGCAAAGTTTCAACTTGCAACGCTGCTAGGGTCAAGTGAACACCTAATATTGTTTTTGCATAACTCTTAAAAAACAAAATTGACTTCCTGCCCAAATCTGGTTGATTTCGGAAGCTAAACATGTAAAGTTATGAGTGTGGGGCAACGGCCCCCCTGCCGACGCCCTTGTCGTCGGGTATCATTTTCGCTGCAAAACCTCCGCAAGGCGTCTTGGCATGGAATCAACGATTTTTTTGTCTTCTCTGCAGTTATTATTCCCTGTTCCTCCACAATTACATCCTTGAGTATTTTTTTTTTTTTTTATGTAGTGGTGTATTTTCGGATATTTCTCTCAAGAAGATCCCACAAATGCTAAATAGGGTTGAGACCAGGACTCTGGGGACGTGTTCATAGCTGATTTTTGACATTATACAGCAACCAAAACTTTGTATTATGTGTCGTGTGCTTTGGGTTGCTATCTTGCTGGAACCAATATTCATGTTCAACAACATTTTTTAAAACAAAAAACTGCTCATAAAGAAATTTTTGTCAAAAGGCACCGGCTTAGAAGAATAGAAAATTCAGCAGATCTTAGCAAGCACAAAGCAGCACGCCAACTTACGAGCTGATACTCCAGTTAGAGAAATTAAGAAAGCAGCTAAAACTTTGCAACGAGAAGCGCACAGACTAGGCCCAATTTATCGAGCAAGAGACAAACGTGACCCCTTTACAATTGTTTCTTGGTAAACGAACGATTTTATTTGATTAAAAGCTAATTTGAGCGCCAATATATTTTTAGATTACATATACATACATACATACATACATACATACATACATACATACATACATATGTACTTACATACATACATTTGTACAACTAATTCTGTTACAAAGATTCTTAGACAAGCGGATAGAGCAACGGCGCGCCGCGGCGGTGCTTCCTTGTTTTATTCAAATGTGTGAGTGCTCGGTTATAGGCAACTGTTTGGCACTTCTGGACAACAGATATGGTACCGATTTTTAACTGCCCATCGATATACTTATTTCTATTGCTCACAATCAAATCTCCATAAGGTTGAGAACAATGTACAATGTAGCTTTAATTTTAAATGCCTTCGAGCACATGAAAATCAAGTGCAACATTGCCGTTTGTCACGCAGCATTCGCTTTCTCAATTCTAAAATTCATTCAGTTCAATTGAATGCTGGCGTTCAATATTTGCCGTATGGAATGGTAAGTTTATAGATGGATGGGCTGGCCGGGAGGAATTTGGGGCCCATCAGCCGTCACTTGCAGTATACCAAGCGATGGGCGTCGACAACATCAACGTTGGGTTCAGCAAAGCGTTAAAAATGACTGTCATAAATTAATGAGAGACGTCTGATCAAATGACGCATTGAAATTGAATTGAATTTCGCTGAATTGCATTCATTATTCATTTATATCTGATATGAAAGCATCTCAATTTGTTCTTAGGAGCTTGTTTCTCCAGTTCGATAAGCATGTGTCCCTTCTTTTTACTGCACACAGTTCATACAGCTCCTGTGAAAATAATGGCACCCAGTCACGTAATGTGGGCTAAAAATTTAACAATAGTAAGTATGGCATAATTAGCTTGTTAAAAAAAGGGGGAATTTTCTATTGTCTGATACATACTGACCCAATTTGGTTCAATTCGGTTCACAGTTATGGTTTGACCAGCCTCCTTATATTTAATCAATTGTATGTGCATATCTGAAACATAGTTATCCGCTTTAACAAGTTTATATAATATAACATAATTCCATGAACTATGACTCCGAAATTGACCCACTTACAGGTCGAACTTCGCACAGCAGCGTCTTATTGCACGATAAAATTATCTCAGCTTTTTGTGTGAAAATTTCAGCTTTCTTTCTTTAACCGTTTGGGCTACACGTTGATATGTCAGTGAGTCAGCAGAAAGAGCTTTATATACTTATACGTAGGCTGCTATATATACAGTTGCGGTCAAAAAAATAGTAGTGCGTGCAATGAATTTACAAAACTCAAAATTTAATTACTTTTCATTTATCCAAATTTTTTATATAATTTTTTTAAGATACCTTAATATATTGTTAATCTATCTGAGAAATCAAAGATAGTAAACAGTTATTATTTTTCGACTTAGGAATTTTTTTCTTGCAGTAGCCTGAAAAATGGGCGGTCAAAATAATAGTAGTGATGAACATATTCAAATATTTTAATGATGAAAACGATCCAAAACCCCTTTTTTTTATTTAAAAGGTTAGATATGTGAAATGCACTTAATAATTAACAAATTTAATAATTTGTTGTGAAGCCTTTATCTTGAATTACCGCCTTACAACGACGGATTATGGCTTTTACATCGTTCTGTTTGTATTGAGCTCCAGGTGCTCCTAGCGATCTTCCAAAGATGAATATTATTTGTTGGTTGATGCTTGGCAAAATCCTTCTTCATATCGGACCACAAATTTTCAATGGGATTCAGATCGGGGGACCGTGGTGACCACTCCACTACATTAACTTTTTTCTATGCGAACCATTCTTTCGAAGATTTGCTGATTTGCTTTGGGTCTATGTCTTGTTGGAACCTCCAAATTATCGGCATATCATCTGAAAAATACGGTAGCATAATGTCCTGCAGAATTTTCACATGTTCGTGCCTTTCCATTATGGTTATGATCCAATATATGGGTTGGACCCAGTAATGTGAAAATGCGCCCAGGTTATTATTCTCATACCACAATGCTTGATGGTCCTGCAGGTGAATCTGGGCTAATATTCGGACTTTAACGGATACCTTACATGTTGTCGAGATACTCGACCAGCAAAAAAAATAATTTTGGACACATCCGACCACTAGAGGTTTCTTTATTTCTCTAGGGTCAATGCAGATGATCCTTAGCAAATCGAAATCGCTTTTGGGCAGGTATTTTTTTTAATAACGGAATTTTTCACGGGCTTCTTTCTGCCAGATTATTATTTTGCAAACATCTAAGAATGTTTTACACACTTTGGTCCATACCAAAGTTCTTTTTTATAAGTGCTGCAGGAGCAAAAGGGTCGCGTTTCAAAAACCTCACTACTTTTGTCACTAGTCTTTTGGACATGGATCGAGGTGTTCCACATTTATCCTATTTTGGCGACTACTTAATGGCGTTTCTGATTATGGTTGGCAATCATCTAATCAAATTTTTCCACTTCCTTAAACGTTATCCTTTTAGAAATAAATTTTTTATAGGAGCACGCTTTTCTGGAGTGCAATGCTTGCCACGCCCCATTGTAACAACTCTAAGCAAAATATTTTTTATACAATTTATAGAAAATTATCAAATTACAATTATAAATATCAAATCAAGTGCCTTTCCTGCTTAATATCCTTTTTTCCACTTTTAAGGCATTCACTACTATTATTTTGACCGCCCATTTTTCAGGCTATTGCAAGAAAAAAATTCCTAAGTCGAAAAATAATAACTGTTCACTATCTTTGATTTCTCAGATGGATTTACAATATAATAACGTATCTTAAAAAAATTAAATAAAAAATTTGGATAAATTAAAAGTCTTTAAATTTTGAGCTTTTGTAAGTTCATTGCAGGCACTACTATTTTTTTGACCGCAGCTGTATTTCTGGCCTAGGCAACAATAAGTGTTGCCAGGTGCAATCTGATATTTCCATTGGAAAGGTTGACATTTTTTAGCATAACATCACTCAGAACGTGTTGTCATTTAATCGTGAATTGTTAAACTTACAGAGCTTTGAACAATTCAATTCCGTTAAAAAAATGGAATTGACACGTGAGCATTTTCGTGCGATAATTTTTCACAACTTTCGACGTGGATTATCCAGACAAGAGTGCATCGATGAACTTAAGTCTTTGTATGGCGATCAAGCACCATCCTATAGCACCGTGAAAAACTGGTATAACGAATTTAATCGTGGTCGCAGTTCGCTCAACGACGAATTCCGTGAAGGTCGTCCAAAAACGTCCGTTGTGCCAGAGAACATTGATGCCGTGCGTGAACTAATAATGCAAGATCGTCATGTGACATACCGGGAGATAGAGGCATCCTTGGGCATTTCTCCCACCAGCATACATTCGATATTACATAAACACCTGACCGTAAAAAAGGTTTGTTGTCGTTGGATCCCGCACAATTTGACAATCGCTCAAAAAAAGGCTCGTGTCGATTGGTGCAAAGAAATGATGAAAAAATACGATCGCGGTGCTTCAAAAGATGTTCATAAGATCGTCACAGGTGACGAATCTTGGATCTATGCGTATGAGCCCGAAACAAAGCAACAATCGACCGTGTGGGTCTTCGAAGACGAGCCAAATCCAACGAAAGTTGTTCGTGGAAGAAGCACTTCGAAGCAAATGGTCGCCTGTTTCTTCGGCAAAACTGGTCATGTGGCGACTGTTCCGCTTGAGCAACGAAGGACGGTGAATTCTGAGTGGTACACCACAATTTGTTTGCCTGAAGTCTTCGGAGAAATTCGAAAAACAAACAAGAGAAGACGAATCATTCTTCACGGGAATAAAAAGAAGTCATTGGGTGCCAAGTCAGGGCTGTACGGCGGATGACCCATCAATTCGACGTTTTGGCCGGTCAAAAAGGAGCTGGTTTGAGCCGATGTGTGAGAGCTCGCGTTGTCATGCTCTCACACATCGGCTCAAACCAGCTCCTTTTGACCGGCCAAAACGTCGAATTGATGGGTCATCCGCCGTACAGCCCTGACTTGGCACCCAATGACTTCTTTTTATTCCCGCACATCAAGAAAAAAATGCGTGGTCAACGATTTTCGTGCCCAGAAGATGCTGTTGACGCGTTCAAAAACCATGTTTTGGAGGTGTCTCAATCGGAGTGGAAAAAGTGCTTCGACAATTGGTTTGAGCGCATGCAAAAGTGTATAAATCAGGCTGGAGAATACTTTGAAAAACAATAAAACAATTTTTGATGATGAATATTCGCATTTTCATTATTAGGCCAGAAATATATATAGCAGCCCTCGTATAGATGTTTTTCACACTTTTCTAGTATAATCGCTTTTTCCAAAAACTTGATTATTAATTTTTTTTACTAGTTTAAAAACAATTGATTGCTTCATTTAATAATTTAAGTCAATATTCTGAAAATCATATGGTATTAACACTAAAACTGTATTGGATAAAAAAAAATGACAAAATCACTTTTTCTTAAAAAATGAATTGTGGACTAGAAATTTTAAAAACTATGAAGAATTGAGATTTTTAATTTAAATTTAAATTATAATAAATAATAATAATACATTTTTAAATTAGAGAACAGGCCATACAAAGGGCATGTCGAGATTCAGGGAAAGACTGACTTTCAAACAAAACATTGACACAAGTCACAAAGTACTTGATTATTGTATATTCTGGTAGAATAAATACAGTCGAACTTCCCTAACTCGAACAAAATCGAGTGGCTATACTGGGCAAATTTCATACAATTCTGCTTCCCTAACTCGAAGTCTCCTTAACTCGAACTTTTTTCTCGGATAATGGTGATTCGAGTTAGGGAAGTTCGACTGTATAATAGTTATTTTAAAGTAGCAAACTCAAATTTATGTAAGATAGTACTTAGCCGATGTATTTGCATTTCCTGTAGCACTATTTTAAATATCATGAATGTTTGACTTTTTTGCGGTGATCTCTCGCCTTAGTGTAATATTATAAATATTTTATTTTATTGATGCAACTTTGGAATAGTACTTAAAGAATCATTACTTTGACAGAAAATAAAAATTGGTCAACAGATATTTATTGTCTCGGTGTGGATCTCTACATATTTCATGTAGTTTTTTTTATTTATCTTAGATAAGCACTTTAAATGGAATAATTCATATATTAAATTCAATATTACAATATACAGCTGTGTATATGATATAGTTGACCGATTTGGGTCAGATATCCCCAGAAACACCAAAATTGTTTATGCTTAATCCTTATTTTTCGACGAATCGTTACAAGGACAGTTATACGATAGACAGCCACATGATTTTTAGCCTTGCTAATTTATGGGTTTCAGTAGGAGCTGTCTTCAACTTAGTTTTCCTGATAGATAAAATTGGTGAGACCGCACAATTTATTTTCAGTGCAATTTTCCGGTTGGACATACCAGTATCCTTGTAAGCAAGGATCTAAGCAACATCTTTGGATAGTTTCGTTTCCTCTTCCATTTTGAATTTGGATCGAAAGTCTAAGTTTTTTTTTAGTTATTTTCTACTCTTAAATAGGCTAAGCACTTCAAATGAATTTTGGCAAAATTTATTGACGACAGAACATTTCTCGGGAACTGCTACAAAGGCACTGCCTTATTAAGGGACAAAAAAATTTAGATGGTTAAAAAAATCGACTTTTTTATTGCAGAAATTGTTGGCATTCAAGAATATAATGCTTAAGCTCAAAATAAAATTCCAATATGTTTCGATGAGTGCCCACCGGTCGATTCAGTGTCCAAGCGCACGGTTTTTTTTAAATACGATTTTCTCGAAACGACTTTTTCAACTTGCGGGAATCCTAGCTCGAAAAGTTATTAACGGATCGATCTGAAAAGTTGTGTACATATTTTTTTTTATTCAAGTACGAAAAATATGAACTAACGATTAGAATTAATCTTTCTTAGTCAAAAACAATCACAAAAAACACTCAAATTTTGGTATCCTAAACTCTCCCCTCTTAATTAAATTTCGCATCAAGTTGCAACAAAACCGTAAATTCTGCGAAAACAATCTGAAATCTAACGGTAAATAATTTTTTCAAATTTAAAATAGATTTCGAATTAGAATAACAAAATTTGATTAGGAAAACAAGGTACCGTTATGCCCAATCATAATTTTCCATGCGAAAAGTGAGGTGCCTTTAAATGAATTTTGGTGAGTGCATGCGTTACGTCCTCTGCTAAGAGAAACCACGACCGCTCACTTAAACTACTCGACTTCTTATTTTGAACGACATAGTTCCACTTTCTCAGTAGCTAACTAGCCCTAGATGTATTTAATTTTTTTTTGCTGCTTGCCTTTTGCTTTTTTAATTAAATTGTTAGCATATCCCTTTTGAAGAAACATTAAATTAAAATAAGCTGCAAACTGTTAAAACAGTAGGGAAATAGAATGTCGATTGTTTTGGTGATTTTCCACCAGCCAGTAATTTTAATTAATTTGCGCAAATAACATTGCAAATACAATTAAATTGAAATCGCTAACCAATTTAAAAAACAAGCTGCCAAAAGCTTTAATGGTCAAAAGGGGTGGATCGCATGGCATTTATAAATCAGACACATATTCAATAGCCCCAGCGGGAAAACGCGCATTGAGCTAAGCGCTTACGTAAAGCTTTTTGAACTTCCTTGCCTGTGTAACCGCTCACTACATCACAGCACAAGCACAATGTACATATAGTACATACATATGTATCTCATATACAGAATGAGACTTCTCTGACCTTTTAAAAAATATTCATCCTTAATCAGCATCACATAAATTTTTTTTAATAATATATACATATGAAAAACTTAATATAATTCGACATTAAATACTTAAACCAATTTTTTTGTCAAAAATATTAATAATACTCTCCAATGGAACTCAAAAGTTGATTTTGCCACGAGTTTTCGCTTAAGGAGCCACAGTGCGGCGGTAGGTAGATAATATATGACCCCAATAAAACCAAACTACAACTACACGCATAAATTAGTTAATTTTCCTATAATTTATTAAATTATGAATTTATTTCAATCATTATTTTCAGTGTAGAATATATTTGCTAGTATGCTGCTGTAGCTCTTGTTGTTGTATTGATACTTCCGAATAAAAATTTTGTGCTTACCGCTGATTTACAGTGATAAGTACTATTCCAAAGTGTAAGACCTTTATGAAGATTTCTGTCTAAGCTAAACTGTAAACAAACTGATAAGAAATTCCCCGTCACTGACCGATGTACATACGTACAAACATATGTACATATGCTCAGATTGAGCGTGCTGACAGTGACAACGTTCATATCAGTTATGGATTCTGGGGTGCCTGACAAACGATAGACAAACATCAGCGTGTTAACTTTGAGCGGAACGATGCGATTGTGGCTTAGAGTGAGGCTGGGGATGTTGACTTTGGTTCTATTCTTGGGACTGTTGATTGTACCCCTGCTACAGACCAGCGCTTCACGTGTCATATACTATAATTCTCCAAACAGCGAAAAGAGTGTGGAAGAAAATAAAAACAGCACCACCTCGGTGGAGAAGGGCATGCTCTTGGCGGTCCAACGTAACCCTTGTAGGCGTGGCTATATGCATGATCATCGAAATCGTTGTCGCCGGGTGAGTGCCAATGAAAAGTTGGAAGATATTTAACAAACAAATGATATTATTTCATTTCCATTGTGTACCAGGTGGTATAGCGACCGTTGGACATACTCAAGCGCGCGATAATTAATTGTTGTATCAAGAACAACAAGAATAGATATTCACGGCTGCGCCTCGACAGCACTAGAAGATTGCATTGCATCCAATGACGAAATTATTGAAAGTCTTAAAAACATCTAAGGGAACAAGTAAATAAGAAACAAGTAAGATGGCTCGAGGTACCCGACTATGATATACTACAACATTTATAATTTTACCAGCTTACCAATCGTTTAGAAATTATTTAACTTAACATATACTTATATGTATGGTCATTCTTTCTTGATACAATTAAATAAGAAGAGCATTCTACCTTAAAAACTGCAGACGTGGTCTCTATTTTTGCAACAAATAATTCTTAAAATTAACGTGCACAAATTTGAACAAATAATAGTGCTGAGAAAGCTGTAGATACAAGAGGTACAACAAAAGTAGTACAACACACTTTTCTTAATTACTGAGATCGGCAGTCCACGCTAGTGACGAAACCACACCCCAAAAACACGCGCGAAGTAAAGTGTTCTTGGCTGCAGGCCATAAACTCTAAATTTGAAGATATGGACAGGAAATTTAGTAAGACTAATTTGGAATTTGGAATTTTCACCTTCTCATCGCCCTACTACTATCCGACTACTACAATAATCTGTAAAATATTTATATATGTAAAATCTAAATATAAAGCTAGAGACTTGAAATTTGGCTAAATTTATATATTTTTTGTTTTGATTTACCATTGTCTTTTATTTATGTTTATTTCCAAAATTAACAAAAAAACTTTCACTTACGTTAAAAGCTGTAAAAAATTTCGCGTGCTTTTTCAATGAGCAAAGTAACTCGGTAACCTGCAAAAATTAAAAACAAAATGCTTTCTCTAATCTTGGCTATTAAGTGCACTGTATAGAAGGGTTAAAAGATATTGATGGCGTCCACGAGCTGAGAGTAAAATTTAGTTTGTTGTTCTAATAAGCTCTTGCTTTACGACTATATTAAAAAAAACGCTACCTTTGCGGGAAATCGCCAAAAGCCGGTAAAAATTGACTCTAGAGACATTGTCACTAGACTTTTACTTTGGGTGGAGGTTTTTTTTAGAACTTATCAAATAACAAATAACAGTTCCCAAAATACTAGAAAAGACGTCATCAGACTCTGAGTCAACCCCTCATTCACCTATGTATTTCGTTGCCGTTGCCTTGCTTACATTTCTTTAGTTATCTGTAGCGCATGGTGCTCGTGCCACTTCAGCAAAGATGTGACGTTGCCAGGGACTTCATGGGAAACCAATGACAATGCAAAGCAGCTGACTATATTAGGCATTTGGACTTTTGACTCACCCTGCGATTGTCTTTTTAAAGGGAATCAATCAACGAAATAACAACGTTAAGTATATAAATAGTTTCTGTCTGCCAACGACCATTTCCCTGATTATGGCTGGAATCAAATTTTCGATTATGAAATTTTCTAAGTGATTTTCTTCAGTTTGAGTGTTTGAAACAACCTATTTTTGTAGTAGGAGAACTTTTTTTAATTTTTGAGATATATCAACCAATCTAACAGAATATTTATGGGAGTGAATCTTATACATCCTGACCAAGTTTGGTTCAAACCGATCCACTATATTTCATAGCTGCCATAGAAACAATTAGTCGAAAATTTAATGCAGCATTATACAAGGGCATCAAATCTTCGGCCTGCTGAACTGCTTCGATGGTATACGTATACGTATTAGGCTATGCTCAGGCAGCATAGCGTATGATGTAGTCGAATACACACTCCGCCCATCACGGCGAGCGAATGGAGCAGGGGGTAGGCGTGCAAGGCGAGCATTGGCGAGGCCCCCTTGCTTAAGGTTCTTATTGACGAGTTTATGTTATTAAATTCATGGTAAATAATTTTAATGAATGATATTTTTGTATAATTTAATCAATTTACACTATTTCGATTATTTGACATATAGATTCTTATTTAAAGATTGACGGGTGAATAAAAGATAACTTAAAATATTGGGTGCGTGAGGATTCAGTTCAGTTAAGTTCTATAAAATATTTAGGAAGTTATTTACAAATACGTACATATTTAGTTAGCTAAGAACTTAGTGGCAAGGTATCTCCAAGTCGTGCACTCTCTACTAGAGGGCTCAAACTTGTTATAAGAGTACATCAATTATAAAAAAATATCTTAACTTTGCTATGGTTTGTTCGCTGATTGTACTCACGTTGTGTTGTGTTTTTTTCTTTCGGGAAGGGGAGCAAACCGAAGTAAGACATTCATTTACGCAGATTGCGGGTGACATAGTAGCGAGGCCTAGATAAGTTTTGTACATACAGGGTGCTTCGTAGACCCACAATTAGGCATTAGGTGGCTTCATTCTTCAAATTGCCCATACAGCCTGTATATTTTTATCAATTTAATGAGGCAGAGGTTACCTTTTACTTAAGAACTGTTTACCCTATTCGAGTATGATTAGTTAAATGTCGGCATTTGAGCACGACAGTTAGTCGAAAAAAAGTAACAAAAAATCGTTAAGTCTTCACTGAAAACAGAATTTCATATTTGCACGAAACTGCATAACAATACTGACGCTGCCATCTAAAGATCTTAAATAAGAGACAACGAAACCGGGAGAGAGCAATAATGACGCTGCAACGCATTCGTATTCGTCAGTTACTTCTCTATGCGCTGTGCCTGCTGGCCCTACTTGTGTTCTGTGCGCCGGCACAGAGCGAATCACGGCGAGTGATCTTCTTGGCGCCCCCAGGTATCCATCGCGGTCAGATACTAGCTACTCATGGCGTAGGCAAGCCCTGCCAGAGATGCCATATGAGAGATCATCGTGGAAACTGCCGACGGATAATATCGTATAGTTCTGGTAAGTTCCAAGTAAGAAAGTTCCAAACCGAATTGAATATTGATTACGGCAAATTTCTGTGCATTGGTTACCCGCAACGGTTTTCGCTATTTTGTATGTTCCGATTTCGTAAATCCGGTATTATTTCAGTTCACAAAAAAAAGAATATTATAAGTATAAATATAAAATATTAAAAATATTATTCCAAAAATTTCATAAATTACAATATGTCAATTAGAAATAAAAACCGACTTTAATTTTAAAATACGATAATTACACCTTAATTATAACTAAATTTAATGCTTGACCGAATTTAACCGTTATGCACGAATCAGTTTTTTAACGGTTATTTCGATTAGAATAAATTCGATTTTTCTTTATTGGCACAATAAAAGTTTTATTTCGGTTGCGTTTTCACTTGAGGTTACCAATGTGAATCTGCTAATACCGGCTAATGCTTACGGTTAAAGTAACGGTTTTATTCCCTGCTTAAAATAATCAGTTGCCAGACTTTAATGATCGCTTTGAACCTTTTTCTTAATATGAGTTGTACTCTTTGGGAATTACAGATGGACTGAACTGCTGAAATTAACCTGGACCTGGATATATTGTGGCTATCAACGGAATCTCTAACTCTTTCAAAAACACTAAAACAAAGGGCACCATTTATTATTTATTCACTTTCGATGCACTATTTATTACATACATATATATTTAACTAGTTTTTATTTGCTATAATAAATGATTATGGATTTTTGCAAATATTTTTATTACGTATCTTACCCACATCTCTGTACACAAGTGTGTAGTCGGAAAAAAAGACTTGAAAGACCCTATCAGGGGTGCCACAGAAATCCAAATCTCTGAGAGTTAACAAAAAAAAAACAATTTTAGCTGGTTATAGGTGACACAGACCTATGTTTAAGCTGCTTTTAAAAATTTCTAACACTTATACTATATACATATATTTTCTCAACTACAGCAATTTGTACTAGTTTGTAATGAATACCAATGCTTAAATATATGATTTTCAACTATATAACATGCATAGAAAGTAGGTGGCACACTACTATTGATATCAATCTATATAAAAATGAGTAATTATTCGGCCTCCGATGCACCGACTAGTATTCTACTATGATGACTATAAATAGTTTCAAAAGTGCGGGCGCTGCTGTCGAGTGCGTTAGAAAACGCCGTTATTGAGATATGCCTATATATTGCACCAACTTTTTAAATTAGCAACTACTTCAGGTTAAAAATTGTGTACATTTTATAAATCAATCCTGCAGAAATTCTGTATACAATCTTCAAGAAATGTAGGCATATGCTTACTATAGTACGACTCATATCCGTTTGGCAATGAATTTTATATGGTAAGTTGGGAACACCAACTATAGTATATACAAATCACTGCATACTTTTAGGCCTCTACAGTGCAATGTAGCGGATATGGTGCCACGCCCACTTATCCAAAAAATGTTAAGGGCTTGTATAAAAACTCACTGACTAACTGATGAAAAAAAATTAATAGTTTCGTGTCAGAAGGACGCTACTGGTACTGGTAGCCATGTATAGTATAATCGCAGTTGGCGAAATATGCGGTCCAGTGTTGCCAATTTAGCTATTTTCCCGACAGATTTAGTGGGTTGCAACTGGCAATGCGGGATAAATTGTAAAACAGCGGGTAGCGGGAATTTTAGCTACTTCAAAAATAATTGTAACTTTCTGTTAACATCTGGTAACTTCATGTATTTTTATGTTTTACGATGCCACACTTAAACCCTTTGTAGTATTTTTTCCATTTTAATGGCACAAAAGCATTGATAAGTCAAAAGAGCATTAAATTTTGTCGTTTTTAACTATGAAATTCAATTGAATCTATCACAATTTATGAATCGATCGGTGAAAATGCGTAAAATAACTTTGTCAAATTTTTGTATAATAAATAAGATTGGATGCAGATATTTTATTTTAATCATCCATTCATTTAAATTCCGTTTGAATGATGCAAAAATTTCCTTAACCCATTAAGTACCCATGAAAAATTTAAAAATTTTGTTGTAAAAGTGTATTTCTTAACTTTTTTCCTCGATCCCAAACAAAAAATATTTTTAAGCAAAAAAATTCTTAAAACAATTCTAAGAGTGATTGTAAAAAATTTGAAAAATAGCTTTGCTAGTATATTTTATGAGTTTTTTAAAATTCCTAAAAAGCCACTTTTTGTATGAGAAGAAGGAAAAAGGGGTTAAAATAGTAATTTTTATAAAATTTTAAAAATTCATAAAAAATATTAGCGAAGAGACTTTTCAAATTTTGTTTTGCATTCCCTCCTAGAATTCTTTGAAAAATTTTTTTGCATCAAAATATTCCAAAAACACTGGATTAAATAAATAAAAATATCGTTTCTTTACTCTAGCGTTTTTTTTTTAGCTATCAGCAAAATTTTTTGTATAGCTATTTTTTTTTTTAAAGGCTATTTTGGATTTTTCATGTCCCGAAGAGTTGGCAACAGTGATAATGAAGTAGATTGATAGAGCTGTGGGAGAGGACAATGAGCGTATGGTATGCTATACGCCCTGCATTGGTGCAATGCTATACCCACAGTATGCCAAATTTCATAGGGGAACTAAGAAAATCGAAAGGGGTTTGGATACATTATTAAAAAATTATCAAAAAAAATATTTGATTATAATATAATCGAAGTGCGAAAATGTAACATTTGACTTTTTTAACTATTTCTTTGACATATCTCTTCTGGTTTATCAAATGGCATCAAATTTAAAAAAAACATAGTAAAAAAATCACCAACATATCGAGAACAGGATCTTTAGCATGCATAAAATATAAGAGACGATACAGACCGTTGAAGTGAGAGCAAACAGTAAAAAATACTTAATTAAAGCTCGCATTTTTTTAGTATGTATTCAGGATTAAGCTGAATAATCAAGCCTGTATCTGGATTAAAATGTGATATACACAATTGCTGAGCGCGAGAGGACAATTCTCTCTCGGCCTCTCTCATTTTAACCGGTCCATTGGCTCAATGGTTAGAGTCGCCGACTCCAGTTTGAAAAAATCTGGGTTCGATTCCCCCCGTCATTTAAAAAAAAAGTTAAAAATAAAAAAATTGTTAAAAAAAATTTAAATAAAAAATATCTAATAAAAATAAATGTTTAAAAAAATACTTAAAAAAAACGTTTAAAAAAAAATCTTTAAAAAAAATTAAATGTAAATGTTTTAAAAAAGTTGCTAAACAAACTCTTGGGAAATTTAATCTGAGCAGCAACCCCTAGCAGCCTAGGGCCAACCCTAGCAGCCTAGCTCGAAAAGGTTGGTGAACATGCTAAAAACAATAAATTTCTCGAAGTTCTGTGGCACGGAGAAATTTTCCACGTTGGTAAGGATGTAATTCCAGATTTATGTTATTTTATATAATATTCAGGGATGCCACAGAAATCGCGAACGAAATAGAATTCCGCAGAAAGAAATTCCGCACGGAAATTTCCGAGGTGCACAGAACTTCGAATGATTTTATGTTTTTTTAGCAATTTCACCCAACCTTTTCGAGCTAGGCTGCTAAGGGTTGCCACAACTTTTTTAAGTTTATCATTGCAGAACCATAAGTTTTTTATATATTTTCTTATTTAACTTATATAATTTAATTTATTATATAATAATTGATTTTATTTAGCTGAAACAAATTTTAAAGTAATTGGCGCGACAAAATAAAAATTACTCGACAACTTTAGCAATTGTCTGGCATTAATCTGGCAACTCTTCGTGAAAAATGTTTTCACAAATTGTACAATAAGTTAAAGGATTTTTGCGGTAAAACTTGATTTACCTCAAAAGAAATATTTTTTTAATGCTTAATT